>CM026206.1:7973855-8148855 GCA_014839995.1 Xenentodon cancila
CTCCGCGTCGTCTTTCTGACTGTAGATGTGGTTAAAGATCACAGATGTTGCCTTCGTTGGCTTTTGTCAGACACACTGCACTTCTACAAATATTTATTCTGGAGCAGGAGGATGACGAACGGCCCGTAACTGACTCTTGGCTGACAGAGAGAGAGACTTTTGGGAATCTTGACTTTTTCCAAAACCATTTAGCAAATTTTGCATGAGATGTCTCCTTTAATCCGTGTAAAATAATGTAGATTCAAGAGCAGACGAGGCCTCACCAAACGTAATGTGTTTGCTTGTTCAGGAACGCTGAGGAGCGCCGGCTGCTGTGGAAGCTTCCAAACCTTTCCCCGACCAACCACAGCAAAGGTCAGAGCTCTGCTGCCGAGTCTTCCTCCCTTTTCTTGGTGCTTGTGCTGGATAATGAAATGCAGCTCCTGCAGGAGCAGAAGCAGGAGCAGGAAACCTACCTGCCACTGCCAGCTCTTCTCCCACTTATCTTCTTTCAGCAGAATTCCTGCCAGTTTTATTGCTTCCTTGTTGTTTCCCGCCGTATCAAAAAAACGAAGCAGAAATCGTTCTCTCTCTTTAATAAGCTGAACAGTGAAGCCGTTTAAACCACCTTTTAAACCAGCTTTTAGGGCTGGTTGAGATGCGCACAGTGAAAATGAAGGAATCCCAAACTAGTAGTTTTGTAGTTTGACTAGTTTATGACTTCAGTGACGCACAAATGACAGACGGCAAAGCGGTTTGGGAAGTCTAAGATATGATCAGTTTCTCTCACCAGTGTGTCTCCTAATACCACTCACCGTTCACATTTATAGTTCCTTTTTTTCCGGTTTGATTATATATTATCACCTCTGAGAAGCTTTGGTCTCGTATAACAGAAAGAGGAAACTACAGGGAGACGTCTGAGGGGTGAGGCGATACAAGCAGAAGCCGTTTATGGTTTGAAGTCTTCGCTCGTTTATGAGCCAGGAACAAAAGCTCCTCCCTCCCCCTCCAAGTAGTGTTTGTTTTAAATCACAAAACTGTTGAAAGTGCAGCTCAGATAAGTTCTGTCGGTCGAGTCTAATCAATGTTTTACTGGAGGTCCTGTAAACGGAAAGATGCCCGTCGGCGTGAAATCATCCGACATTTATCAGCGTTTCTGTTGTCGTCGTAATACTAAAAAAAAAAAAAAATCAAGAACATGCAAATGTTTGAGACATTTACACGCCGATCTGAATCGGTGGTTTATAAAAAAAAACAAATGTTCAGTTTTATCATGCAGAACATCTTGCATTAAAATCGTGGACCGTATTTAGCATTTATACTACAGTAAAAGTAAAAGTAAAAATAAAAATCGTGATCATGTCTTCTTTTGCTTCAAATCAGCAGAGCTCAGCGCACAAATGTAGAAACGTCTCATCTATGACTCGCACTGCTGCAATGTTAAAGGTTACGTGTGACCTCTGACGTGTGTGTGTGTGTGTGTGTGTGTGTGTGTGCGTGCGCGCCCCAGGCTCAGGGACTCTGTGTGCCAGCTGGCAGTGCCTGGAGGTTCCCCGAGGCCCCCCACCCAGCCTGGCTGTTCAGTTTGTTGGCTCCGGCACCTCGCTGTCGGGCGTGGACGTGGAGCTGGTGGGCAGCCGCTACCGCATGTCGCTGATCAAAAAAAGGTTTGCCACAGGTGAGATTCTGACCTCGTCCTTTTACCTGTTCCTGTTCGTTCTGCAGGTTTCCTCACTGTGATGCTCTTAAGTTACTTCAGAATTACGCTCGGACTCGAGTCCGGTCAGTCCAGGAGGCTGGCCGGAGCGTAAACGTCAGCTGACGCTTGTAGGTTTATTTATTTTATTGAAACATTTGAAGACTTGGCGGTATTGATTTTCTTGAACAGGGAAGTACATGGCCGGCTGCTCCCTCTGAACCATCGGAAGGACTCGGATCGTGTAACGGTGGAGTGAACTCTGCACTTTCCCAGCGTTGGAGTCGAGGCCGCCCTCGGCTGCACGCGGCTGCCGTGGTCAGACGAGCTCAGCCGTGGACGACGTGCACTTACTTCCGCTGGCGTCCTGCTGCTTCAGGACCGAGCCTTTCTCCCGCTCCTCTAACTTAACGTGTGTGTCGTCCGTGCGCTTGTTCTGCCGTTTCCAGCAGGAAACTGTTTCCACTGAATTTTCTATCATCACATTGTGTTCGTGGTGTTTCTGTGCCTTTTGTATCAAGAGACTGAAACTAAGCTAGATGTCGTTTCTTTAATTACGAAGGAAAAAAAATTAATATAAAGTGTATTAATGTATGGAGCTGAGTTGCCATGGAAAATAGGATTTTTAAATTATGTAAATACTGTATCTCTACAGCATCCTAAAGGATTAGTGTGTGCAAAGATCGATGGAACTTTAGAAACAAGACGGTTTGTAAATCTGACGTTCGTTTCAACTGGGTTTTGTGATGTTATTTGATTTTAAAAAAACAATAATAAATGTGATCAAAGCTTTTGGTGAACACCAGTTTATTACACATTGTGACCAAGTACAAAATACAGCTGAATTAAGCGGTTTATTACAGACGTCCTCTGTCCTCGGGCTAAGTAAGTGTCGTCAAGAACAGGCTTAAAAATACACAAAAATAAGGGTTCAGTATACTTGTAAGAAGGACCTAGTTCAATAAAAATAATATCCTCCGCCAAAAAAATCTGAAACGACCTTAAAAAACATTACAAAGTACACATAGAAATAATTTCTCCCAAAGCACTTTAAGGCAAATGACTGTGACAGGCACAAGTTACAAAAAGCCTTAAATATATCAAAGACTCATTGCTACAACCAAATCAAACATCAAAGGAAGAATAACAAAAACCCAACAAATCCGATTAGTTGATATAAATAGGAATTTATCTTGTGACAGTTTAGTTTACTGGGGGCAGTAAAATAACTACATTTAATACAAATTTCAACAGTTGAGGTTGAAAACACGCCAGTCTAATCGATTACACATGAAAGCGTTTCCTCTGAGGCCGCGCGCGTGAGCGGCTGCAGCGTCAGACGAGGGGTTCAGCAAAGGCCACGAGCACAAACGGTTTACGTCATATAAAGATAGATATCAGATCTGATATGGACAGAATTTCCAAATAACACGTTGCAGTTTTCCTATTTAGTTCAAACACAATAAGACTAAGTGTGTAACAGCGTGAGGTCAACGTGAGAAGTCGGGGAGTGTGTGCCGACGTGGGCGCCAACATGATCCTCGGTGTAAAGGTTTTGGTTTAAAGGTCCAAAGCATCAACATGGTGACTCCATGAAGCAGGTGAAATCTGCAGCTACCGCCGGTCCACACCTGCACCCGGACCAGAGACCAGAGACGCTTCACGTGAAATCTGAGCCAAACCGAGCTCAGCATAGAAACGGATTGAGGTAAACAAACCAAACTCTTACACAAGCAGGTAGTGAGGTCCTGCTGCCTGGCGCAGACTCCTGCTCCGTCAGCGCTGAGCAGGAGGTCCTTTGGGTCAGTGGGCTACCTGCTTTTCTTTTTTTTTTTTTTTTTTTTTTTTTCACCCCCCTACGAGCTGTAGCGAAGGCAACGAGAAGAGCACGCCAACACCTAAACGACTTTAAAGGTGCTTCTTTGAATGTTTGAGGTTAGGAGACGATACATTCATACTGCAGTAGAGGCACAGCTGAAGGACAGATGAAACATCTGTAGTGGTCATTTCAAAGTTAGCAATCTAAGGCACTCAAATGACACTGGCACAGCTAATTTAATTAAAAAAAAAACAAAAAAAAAAACAGAGAGGGAGAAGATGAATCACAAACACCACACACTACCTCTCCACTTATACATCCAAGAAGAAGGTACTGCACAGAATCATTCACAGTTGCATCATAAACAGACAGACAATCGGACCTGTCTTCCACCCCCATGAGTTGACAACGGAGGGGAAGGGGAGGCGGTTCACTGTCCTCTTACACGTTAGTGGCGGGATGACTGACACTGCTACACTTTGAGTATTTACATTTCACACCGGCTGCATCCCTAACGCTCCAAACGCCACCCTCTCACAGAGCTGCTGGTCCCCGAGGCCTCCAGACGGACTCACATCTCCTGCAGCGGGTGGCTTATGTCGATCCTTTCCCTCTTTACAGCCGGTTCAGAAGGCCCTCTGGACACGTCGCCATCACTGCCCAAAGTGCTCATCTCAGCAGAGTACGATGCATCTGGGGGCGCAGAGGAGTGGTTCTTAATGTGACTTTCATATCCAAGTACAACCGAGAAGTCCTGTTAAAGACGGGGTTCAGTTTGTCTGAGCTGCAGCCACAAGTCATTAAAAAGACTGTTCAAATCAAGCAAAAGTTTGCTTTCATATATTTTCTTTTAATCATTTGGGATGTGCAGTGATGTCAATGTGTAATGGTTGATTAATGTTATAAAATAAATGTGTCGTGTCTGGAAATATGATGGAGGTTGGTGTGAACTGCATCCCGACTGGTCGAGATCCTCTGGAGCGCTTGGGTCTGTTAAAGGAGGACGATGTCAAACTGAACATCTCTCAGGGCTCTAGAGGAGACTTCCCAGCAGCAGGATGATGAACAGACTTTAGAGAGCGAGAGCTGGAATATGATGCACTAATAAAAACACTTTTTATTTTAGCCAAGTAGACTGGTAACGGAGCACCGCCGGGACTCGGGCTTACCTTTTTCCATGAGCGATGGCATCATAGAGCTCAGGTCACTGAACTGTGGAGCGGTGAGACAGCATTTGTCAACAAAACCATTTTCAGTCTGCCTGCTCTGAGTACTGTGGCTGTCCACAAACATGTCAGCTCAGCAAAACAAGGATCATCTTCCTTACTTCTCCCATAACGGCGATCGGAGTTTCCCCTGTGGCCTGGGCCACGCGGTGCTCCACCAGGTAAAACATGTACTCGTCGTAGAGCAGCCGGATCAGGTGGAAGGAGCCGAAGCTGGCTGCGCTGCGCAGGGTCAGATCTCTGATCACCATTGAGCTGCGGGAAGGAAAGACGAGCAGACACGTTTTTTTAAGCCAATGAGTGATCTTTAAGTTGACGTCGTCGGCCTCAACGCTTTGTACCTGTAGAAAGACCATTTGAGCAGGAACTGGCGAGCAGCTTTGGGGAAGCTGGGGCTCCCCTGGTGCGGTTTCAGCACTTGAGAGACCACGTTATCCAGCCAGGTGGCCCACTGGTCCAGAGAGCTCTGCTGCTGCAGGGTGACCTTGAAGTCCTGCTCCAGACGCTGCACCACGCTCTCGTCACACTGACACACCCACGACGCCTGCTCCTGTTAGACAAAACAAACACGCCCAGCCTCGGTCAAAGTGAAACCGCAGCCCACACCGTGTCCTGCAAGCCCGGCGCGGACTCGGTCTGCACGCTTTGGCTCTAAACGGACCAGAGAGGTGTCGCGCAGATTTACCTGGACGTTGGCAAAGTCCACCCTGTTGAGGTCTGAGAGCATCTGGTTGATCTGGGAGGTGTTCTGGAGGACGGCCCGGGCCGCTTGGGCCAGATGGTTCAGACTGGTGTAACGTCTCAGAGTCTGAGCAAATGCACTGACCACTGCGACCTGCAGCGCATGCAGGACCACAAAAACCAGTGTGTCATTTGTTGTAGATGCCAGGAACAAGTTTTCACAAATACACTGATCAGCAGTGAAAATGCAATATTAACCAAAACAACTGGATCAAACTGGATCACGCCTGGTATAAAAGGCACGTTGAGACACAAACCATAGGATTGAATATTTAAGAAGTGATGTTAAAGGATAAACGAGACTAAACGAGAGAGGAATTATTAGTTTCCACATCTGCACACACATCTGTTTTAGTGTCTGAACAGTCTGCTGTGAACGCACCAAAACGATGCGTTCACAGACGTAATAAACAGCGGAGAGAAACGCTTTTCTTACCTTTGTGCGAACGATCTCCTGTGGGAAGCTGGTCATGGCGTTGGTCAGCCAGCCCTCCAGACTCTTGGCGAAGTTTCGGATGGCCTGAGTAAGAGTGCCTGTAGAAACGACAGCTTTGTTACAGCCGGCGTCATCGCAGGACCGCCGCTATGCTGACAGGTAAACTCGCCGCTCCTTTTATTGTCTTTGTTTTGTGATTAAACATAAAAGCAAAGTGAATGACTGATACTATACATGGAGGATGTCATGTCGGTTATGTGTGGTGTAGAGAGGCGATCACGGCGCTCGGTACTTCGGTGTCAAATAAAGCTGACGAGATTTGAAGTAAACATCCAGTGGTTCCAGTAACTTAATTATTACCATTTCGAAGGTTTCTGAGACTGGATGAAACATAGTAATTTGAAAACTTCTAATTCTTGAGAATTGTAACAAACATTTTCTTTCAAAGACAGTAAAGATCATTGATAAAAAGGCTGAAGAAGATAAATTAAATGGAAAAGATAAAAAGTTCCAGTGCCCTAAATGTTCTCTGTGTCATAGTATTTGAAAAAGTAAATCAATCAATCACAGTGAAAGTACGAGTAGCACTGACTAGGAACAGGACGCAGCACATCGGGGATGAGGATCTCCACCAGGGCCTGGTAGAGGACGTGGTCACAGCTCCTCATCCACAGTCTGATTGGTTCGTATTTACACAGAGCCACCAGCTTCTCTCTGGGAATGACGTCTTCCAGGTCGTCATCGCTAGACACAGAGAAAATAAAATATATATATATATATATATATATATATATATATGTGTGTAAGTGCTGCTGTCTTACAATTCACTTTAAAATCAGAAGAATTCAGCCTCAGGCGAAACACAACAGACGGCTACACTCACACCGCTGGCACAACGCTGATATTTTTTACTTTATTTATTTATGTGACCTTTTTTTGCCAGCATGAACAACAAAAACATGTGGTTTGATCTTTTCAGGTCAGATTTAATATACAGCTTCATCTTTATGTGCTGAAATATGTTTCCCCTGCGCAGGACCTACAACAGAAACCCGTCTAAGCACACATTATTCCCATTGCTCCCTGCCACGGAGCTCTTCTGTCAACACCTTTTAAAAAAAAAACAGCTAGTGAGAAAAAAGGAAAAAAAGTTGGATGGGTTGAGCGGTCAGGATTGAGTGTTAAGACTTTGGGTTTAAACGTAGTGAAAGTAGTCGAAGTGTGATCTGACCTGCTGCTGATGGTCGTGCTTCCATCACTAGATGGCGATGTCGAATACCAAAAGGTTTGCCAGAGCTTCTCAATATATTGGAACTGGAGATTCATCACCACATCCAATGTGGCCTGCAGGGGAGAAGCAGGGAAGGAAAGGAGGAAGAAGATGGGGGAGTGAGCAAAGGAGGGGAAAAACAGGGAGAAGGGGGACAAAATATACAGAGGTGAACCATGGCAACCAGACACACAACAAAGTTTCTACAGGCAGGCAGGCAGGCCGTAGCCCTGGGCCCGCCCCAGGCCCGCCCCAGGCCTGCCCCAGGCCCGCCCCAGGCCCGCCCCAGGCCTGCCCCAGGCCCGCCCCAGGCCCTCCTGGTTAGACAATGAGCCAGCTTAAACGCAGATCCCTGCACATTAATCATCAGGAGAATCCTAAAAGGCTGCGTTTAGGCTTCCGCTGCTCGCTTTTTTCCTTCTCGCTCATTTCTTCTGAAATCCTGAGTCTTTTTAAAGCACGCCGGCTCATAGACTGCTGCATGCATCTTCCTTCCTTCAACCCGAGACTTCCTCTTTTCTATTCTTAAACATCTTTAAAGCAGAGTTTTCTTCTTCAAACCAAAGACAAAGGACGCAGAGGCGCGTTGGCGCCCTGAAACGAAAACGGAGCTAAATCAAGAGTAACCAAAACCCCTGAACTATTAGACATTTATTTGTCAGTAAAACACTACGTCTGACACGGCACAAGAGTTGAAAGCTGTTCATAAGAGCAGAAGGGTCTATCCTAGGAAAGGTACAATCTGTTTCCTTTGGTCTGAAGCGGTGGGTAAATCTCGACCCCGTGTGTCGCTTGTGTAAAGGAGCATGATTCACTCTGTGCCAGCAGATTCTCGTCTTTCTCTATCTGGCAGGACGTGCACTTGCCGCTGGATCTTGTTACATGGCAGCGTAAGCTTCAAACACATGATATGTTTTTGCTTCCTCTCTAGCTGTTGCCATGGTAACAGTGTTTACAGTTGCCCCCAGCAACAGGTCAAACACAGAACTCCAAAACAAAAGGGAGAATTCCCCATCTCCTCTAAACAAGAGTGATTTGCCTCCACAGCTTTTTTAGGCGCACGGGAAAAACAGCGTGCCTTAAAACAAAGTGTTGAAGAGAAATAACACGTGCTCACACGCAGAGCCACAGACAGACTCAGCCTGCAGCTGAGCCTCCCAATCTAGACCTCTCCCGTCTCTGCACTCACGCAGCAACTACGGAGGCTCAGAGTGCAATTTATTACCCCGACGTTTTACCAAACACCAAATCATCTATGCTTAAATATTACCTTAATGAGGTCTGAAGTATCTGTTCTGGCATCAGCTGTTACCATGACATTAGTAAATACGTGACACAGGATATTAATCTGTAAACAGAATACTAAAAAAGAAGTTCTTAATGAGTTAAGGAAAATAAAAATAGGTGCTTTTTTTTTTGGTTTTGTTTTGGCCTAATTTGGAGCATATTTATGTTGTGACTAAATATCTTTAAAATTCCTGACTAATGCCTTAACGGTACGCTCCCAAAAAAAAGGAAAACAAAAATGAATTGCATAAACATTAAAGCGGCAGAAGCAACGGGGGCTGTGAAAGTGACAGAAATGGCCTGGGAGACAAAGACGGGAGACCATGTGCCTGTCCACAGACACGGCAGCACAAAGGCCCAAGGGGAGGTCACCACAAAGACACCGAGATGTCCACCCAGCGCGCTGAAAGGTTAATTGGCGTGCCTTGAAAGCTGCACAGAGATGAAAAGACGGCTGGAACAAAGGGAGTGTGGAGAGGCTGGACAAGGGGTGGGCAGGGATAATATGATGTAGCCAGAGCTGAGCCGCTTTAATCACAGCTTTCCTCCTGTCTGTAAATTTCTGTCCTGCCTGTAAAATTCCAAACTCTCATGTTCAGTGTTATTTCTACTCCTCTAATTGCCAGTGTTGACTCTTCTGGCTTCTAAAATTTACCAACCTATCAAGGATTACGCACTGCAGACTGTGAAATTCTGTTATGTAATGAATTTCTCCAGATGTTTTCCTCGTGTATCAGGGCCTGTCTGCCTGGAAATATGACACCTGTTGACTGCTGTTGTTTGGTTTCCCCCTGAAACCTTCAAATATAAGACGAGCATTATAACTTGGTTGGAGAATATCCTGAACAGAGCAAAAGGAACAAAGATTTCAAACTACCAAATGGTCCAAATCAATCAGGAATAACTGATGCATCTTTTTGTACTACGGTCAAATGGGAATTATCACATTTTATGTTCTTGTTACATAACTTTAAGTTGTGACCCTACTTCTCGTGGATGGAAACGGTGCTGTTCTGACATTGTGTTGCATAGACATTAAATGATGATTAATATTTAAGTCATATTTGGGATATTCAAGTTTTGTCAACATGTGCAGGTGGATCTTTTCATGCCGTTTTAAGATTTACTGGCAGGACTTTCACATCACTCTAATGTAACAACGTTTTCTTTGGCTTGTGAGAAACTTCGTGAAGTCAGGAGCTTCATCCATGAAACATGAGCCCCTATCCAACATGCCAGCTCTAATAGAAACTCACCTCACAGTGGTTTCTGTAGAGTGTTTGCAACTTCTTGATGTCGTTCATGTTGATGCGCTCCGGCAAAGGCTGGGTCCCCAAGTCAGGAGAGGGAAAAGGAGGTAAGGTGCGAGACGTATCTGCATAAAACGAGGTGTTGACAGGGGTCGTGTTATCCACATGCCTTCAAGGTCAACAGTCTACTTGAAGTGTACGTGGTTAACAACATTAGTTATGATTGTAGATCATGTGGTCTTTATCAAGAAAGCAAACAGACTTCTGAAGACCAGTCAAGGACATGCGCTCTATCATTCAGTGCAAGTCCCCGGCGTCTTTACCGATGTACTGCTGGTGGTGTTGGCTCTGAGCGGCCACGGATTGCTCTGGAGTGCTGTTGCAGTGCTGGGAGCTCACACACAGACTATCCGACATGCTATCCACCTTCTGCAGAGGCTTGAACCTGTGCACACATAGGAAACACACATCTAGCTGCTTTCTATGAAGGCACAATGAAGAAAGAGTATTCAGATTATATACAGATTATTCTTTATCATGTTATAAACCATCATTCAGTAAACATTTGCAGGTTCTAAAAAAAACATTTTTTTTAAATTAACTCAAGAGGGAAAAGAAACACTAGGCAAATTTCACAGAAGCACAAACTAAACTGAAGCTTGGCTTTTTATAAAACTATTAATAAAGAGTTTTGTTGGATGTACAACGTGAAAACCCCGTAGTGTGAGTCTTGGGGTTCACAGTGTGTGAATGTGTGTGCTTAGACCCATTAACAGAGTAAAGAGAGCTGTTTTATGTGTTTTACAGCGTAACTCTGTGAACCTACTGGGAAATAATGTGGCCGCAGGCAGAATGAGGAAGGAGGGGCCAAGTTTAAGTGTTGTGGTTGAGGGATTCACAGACAATCGTGGCTTTGCACGCCTCTGAACCAGGAAAAAAAGTTTTCAAATGGGTTTAATTGAAAATATGCTGATGTGACAGACCATGATGACAATGCATATGTTACCAATTCCACCCCCCAAGGCATTGAAACTGCAATATTTTAGGTCTTAGTGATACAGTGATAACGAAGATAGAAGACCAGTAAAAGTATATAAAAAAAGTTTTAAAAAAAGTATAAAATACAGCAAAATGCTACGAATGACAATGAAAGTAAATGGCACCAAATAAAGAGTCAGGAACAGCCAACAAAATGTCACAAGAAACACAGTAAACTCCTAAACACTGAGACAAATCTAAGGACTGTAGAGGAGGAGCAAGAATGGTGTAAATGACACAGCGAGAAAAGGCTGACCTTTGTTTTTGATGGACAGGCTGCTGCCTCATGGCCATGTACTGGGTGTCTTCCTGCAGCCGATTGAGAGGTGAGTCTGGCTTCACCCGGATACCATAGTAATGATACTTAGAGTTGCCTCTGGTGGAAACAGCAGGAGAAAAGCCAGAAACCAGTGAAGAGAGCCTCTGCCATCAGTGTAATCACTGTCATTATCGTCTTCCAATAGCAAGTCCTCGATGCACATATGCATCATCATCTTCATCACATCCATGATAGTTACGTGATTACTGTTATCAGCATCTGTGGCATCTGCAAAACTTTTTTTCCTACCTGGTTCCGAGGCGGCGAGTCCTCAGGCCCATAAACACAGACCGAATGAGTTTGCCGAAGGAGGCTGCATTGACCGGATCCAGCTTCTGCTCCTGACAGTGCCGTAAGTAATGGTTATACAGGGAGCACCGGGGCAGGCTCACTCCCTCCGCTATCTCATAGTTGTCCAGCAGCCACTGCAACTAAAAATACAGAAGAAAACATCGTCACACAACCAGAGCGCACCAGGGAGTCGAACTCGGCTCTGTGACAGTCCCTCGCCAGCAATGAAGAGGAGCGCTGAATCTTGTTATCACATCAAAAGACATCAAACACATCACAGACATCACAGGCCTCCCTTTTTAAGCACCAGAGAGATCAATCTGTAGCTATGTTCGGCTTTTTCTTTCCTGATTGATTTTAGGTCTCCGTTTCTTCATTTAGACGGCTTGTAACTGCAGCAACAGAAACAAACATCTGAAGCACTTATTATTCTGTCGTTCAAAAAATCCAAGACAATACTGTGGACGGTATCATGAGTCTGCCTGTGTGACACGATCACAAATAGATTGTAAAGCTTAAATGTTCAATTTTCAAATTAGGTATAAAGAAAGTGATAATGAAATTGTGACTCAACTCAAGGTTAAAAGTTGAGAGGAAATTAGATTGTAAAAATCTGTACAAAAATACTCTGTTTTTTATTTTATTATAATTCCACAAGCAAATATTAGACTCCAATAAAAGCCAGTTACAATCCGTGCATGTCTTTGTATGAATGAAAGTGACAGATATTGGTTTATGCCCATCCAAGTGTACGTGAGATCTTTACACAAAGAAAAGTGAAAAAGCAAATACAAGTTCAGATCAAAGATGAAAACTAAGACAAATGTGCACATCAGGGAGACAGTGAGCTAGAAGTAGACTAGTGTTCTTCTGAGCAGAGCACAAGCTGAAACCAGAAGCGACAGGTTCAGCCACAGCTTTGTTTTTTTTCCTCTCATTTCCTCCCCAAAGAAAGTTCCTGGTTGACTTACATGGCTGTTGAGCAGGCTGCTTTTGTGACTTGCAATTCCTTCAGACTTTTGGAGGTTTTCAATCGCCATTTCAAGCTAAAGAAAGAAGAAGCGTGCAACACAAAAAATAAATAAATAAAAAAAAGTGGACACAGAAGGGGGAGGAGGCAGGAGAGTGACAGAAATACAAAAAGGGAAGGTGGCAGAAGTAAGCAAGGGTATAATAACAGAAAAAAGGAAGACAGAAAAAAAGATAAAGGAAATAAGACTGTTAGCGAGCAGCCAGATTTCTGCATTTCCATTAAAATCAGTCAGTATTGCCACCAAATCCAGTACTGGCTGACAAAAGCATGCAAATTAAAGGACTCATAGGGTTAAGCTGCCCACTGAAGGCTTTAGGTCAGACACTCTAATGTATGCAAATAGGAACTACAAACAGGGACACAGGTCACATCAAGATTTGGAACAGAAGGTCAGTAATGCCAATTGTCCCAGATTTTGTCAAACATCAAAAAATACTTATGAAACTCAAAGACGAAAAACGTAGGTTTTTGTATAAATGGACAACAGAACAAAAATAATGGCGTCTGACTGACTATTGATGTGAATTGTAAAGGCAGGGGAGGATTTTCTGGAGTTGTAGAAGAAATTAAATAAAAAAAGAAAAAAAAAAAGAAAAGGTATTTTGTACTGCAGCCAAACTGGAGACAGAGGAAAAGGAAAAAGAAGCTGGCAGCGCTCCAAGGTCTAAGAAACCTCTTGAGGGCTCTTGGCCAAATGGTAATGAGCCCCGGGGGTTGCTTTGTTTCATAGGGTGCTCAAGTGCTTGTGAAAACCTTTGAAACAAGCCAGGGTTGAATTATTTAGACCAGTGTCCCGATTCCACAGGCTCGCGGCCTTGCACCGCTCAGCGCTGTGTGTGTTCATACAGAGGTACAAGACCCCAAATCAGGCTGCAGGGATCGCCGGTGACAGCATGTTGTGGAAACAAGTTACTTTAAAACTACGATTCTCTCCACAAATAGGGGTTCTTGTTTGGTTTTTTCTGCCCTGGATACACCCGGTTAAACCTGGTATGACCATCCATCTTGATGGATCCAGTCACTGTGCAACCTGTCATACGTATCAAGAACATGCTTCTCCAACAGCGTCCCAACTTCAGATCAGATCTCCCTACCGACCTTACATCCAAATAATTAAATGGATGATTTTCATTTGATAAGAGCAAATGCATTGCTCTTTGTGTGTGTGTGCGTGTGTGTGTGTGTGTGTGTAAGTGTAGGAAGCAGCATTGCATTAAAAAGCACCTAGTTTCCCCCAAAGAAGAAGAGGGAACACTTACGTAGGAAGGCAAAACAACACAGCAAACAATGTTATGGTTCCCATTTGATGTGATGCCTTTCCCACCTGAATGAATATGTCCGTTTGCTTAGAAAGAAGGCGTTAGTCACGTAGGTAATCCTTCAGTATGGCATGTGACGCCTTGCACTGACACTGCTAAAGGAATGTCCACCAGACCACTTCTGTATGTGGTTTGAGTGACTGGTTCTCAATGTGCCCTCAAATGCTGGGTGCATTTAGACCTATACTTAAGGCTATCCACTTGTGACAGGTCACTCAGGACCGATGTTAATGCCAGGTCGAAACTAGACCAGCAACAAGAACAGTAGGATGGGTGTTGCTCACCATAGCTGAGGAGGAGCGTGAAGAGTGTAGCACATGGTTGCGACCTCCCTCCATACTTCCACCATGGATCAGATAGGTGCTGCCACTTGAGATGATGTGGCTACTACTCATATCCATAGCAATGCCAACCATGCCATGGGGGGGAGCACCACCACTGGCAGAGGACACCACTGTGGTGACGTGAGCTCCACCAGCCTGAGAGTCAAAGTATGTCCCCCCACTGCTCTGCCCATACAGATGAGTCTCGGGGTTATAGGAATAGGCTGCTCGGCTGCAGAGAAATCAATTCAACAATTATGGATAGAACATTTACACTACTAATGAATTTTAAGTGCTTTGTTCTATCTGACAAGAACGCTCTCTCAAAGTGACAGGACTACTGCGCTGTTGATATAATCTATAATCACACTGACACTGACAACAGCATAAATGATCTCATGAAAACATATATTGACATATTAATGCCAATGTCATATTAAACATTAAAACTGTGGGGAAATACAAATCACTTTGGTTTCAATTAGCTTCAATGACACTTTGATTACGATCACTTTAAATGCAGTTAGTTGTGACGCAGCTAAAAACATGAGGCAAGTGGTCTGGGACTTCTAATCTGTTGTGTTTCTCACGCAGTTGTCATTCATGCATAATTCAAGGTTTAAGCACTTGGAGTGGAGCCAATTTTAATGTGCTTGTATGTTGCGACTTGGAAGGTAAAAATTATTTGCAGATTTTATGTGAAACATTTAGCTCCACAAAATGTTAAAGTGTTGCTTACATAGTCCCGTTGGTATAAACGGCATCCCCACTTTCTCCTACGTACTGGACTTGGGATGGGTACACATGTTGTACCTGGTGCACCTACAAAAAACAAACACAAACAACACTACGAATAAATATGTGCTAAATGGCAATAAACATAAGAATAAGGAACAACATGCAAATATGAAAGTGTTTACTGGAGACGAATCTGTCAACCCCTGGGCCTTTATGAAAGCTTGTGATTATCTGTCTCCACCAAGCTCGCTTCAGGTGAAGTAAAGGATTCAACCGAAGCAGGAGGTATGTGCATGCATCCTCTAATAACAAAGAAGGGCGTAGCTTTCGGCAGCGGCACTACAAAATGTTTCTTCATTATTTCAAAACTTTGTTTTACTCTACAAAATATAGATCTTTGTCAATGTTGACACCTTTTATGTTCAAAGCAGCAGCTGCTATAATACAATTAAACATTTTGAAACCCGACTTTTATTTTAGACCTGTTGGCAGAGATTTTAAGGTAGACAAAGATTATTCATACTATTCTTTCCTGCTCTTTTGTGTCTCACTGTCGGTGATCCTCTTTGACAGAAAGTTTTTGTTGGGTTTTTGTAAGCGTCAAAAATCAACATAAAAAAATGTTATCCAACAATGGCAGGTTCTTATACTTAAACTGACAAAATCATAACTGAATTGATACTAGCTTGAACCAGTAAAGTCATACTGGTAGTTCATTGCAAACAAGGTTGAGCTGACATAAATAACTAGTGATGTCTGAAATGAAGGATAAAAATGCTTTTATCTTGTGTTTTTGCAGCATACTTTGCAGTATAATTATGAAGCAGTGGGACCGGAGCACATAAAACATCATTGTCCTCACACATTTTTATGGAGTCTCAACATTCACAAATGCACAGGACGATTTGACAAATCCACGCTCCCACGTAGGGGATGATTTACTCATAAGCCAATCAAATTAAGCCATTTAAACCAGACTATTATTATTACTACCGAGTTCTTAAGATTGGCTGAAACAGTGCGTGCATCAGAAATACATTTGTGAATCTCGCCTTGGACACCTGGGAAACGTCCTGTGCATTCGTAGTTTGTCTTGTGCATTTGTGAATATTGAGACCGTTTTAGCTCCATACATTTTTTTAAAGTTTCAAGTTATATATTTCATTTTCTGAAAATTGGTATAATGCTACACTATTTATTTCTACAAAGTTGGAATAAAACACGACTCTCCCTCTGTGTATCTTGCCAACAGAACTTCTCTTTTCCATATTTTTGGAGCTGGTCCAGCCCCAAACATACAGTATGTATGGGATCTTTTTTTGGTCTGCATATATAATAATGGTTAATACCAAAGTTGGCAAAACCTTTTGTTTTTGTGTGCATGGGTAGTTGTGTGAGTGTTTTTTTTTTTTTTTCACCAGCCCTCTTTACAATGTTTGACCCATAATACAAAAAAAAAACAGTTTCTGTCAAAGAAGACTAAAATCACAGGATGGGGGACACAAAAGGGCAGGAAAGAAAAGACAAGACGGTGATGAGGGCAGCTTGGTGACTGTGTGGTATGTTGTAGTGCATGTGAGTGAGTGTGTAATGTGTTGTGTTGGAA
Source organism: Xenentodon cancila (assembly GCA_014839995.1). Taxonomy (NCBI): domain Eukaryota; kingdom Metazoa; phylum Chordata; class Actinopteri; order Beloniformes; family Belonidae; genus Xenentodon; species Xenentodon cancila. Next base: position 7,990,227 of record CM026206.1, read on the forward strand.
TAAAAGAACAGACACTTTAACATAGGATGAACAGATTTAAGCAAACAGAAAAGGACAGAGAGAAGAGGAGGAGCATTCCCTATTTAGTAGTGTAATTTGCGTGCATGCTGTGTGTGGAATGGTGTGGGATGTGTGTAAGCTTGTGCGTATATTTAAATGTCTAGGCTGGGGGGTGAGGCATAGATGCGTATTGATTACATGAAAGTACCATTTACATACTATCTATATATAAAAATACATGTATGTACATACATGATACCTACATGTATCTTTAAATGTTCATACACATGTAAATATACCAATATAAAATCATATATACGCAGTCAATTATACATATATAACCATATATCCACATGTGTGTATATACATGTCAAGATACATATTTAATTTTCCTTAACATTGATATAATACTACACTATTTATTCCTACATAGTTGGAATACTACGTCACTCTCCCTCTGTGTATCTTGCCACTGGAAGTTCTCTTTTCCATATTTTTGTAGCTGGTCCAGCTGTAGACATATGTCAGTAAATGTGATCCCTCCCTTTGAAACTGTTGGCGTTTCCTACATTTTAAAAAGAGAGCATTTAGTTGGAGACGGTCTTTCAGATACACCTTCACCAAAAATATGCTCTGTGTCTTTGGTTTATCTTTAAACATTGTCCTACTATTTTAAATTACAATTCATTTGTTTTTACTGCAAAGGCATTTGGTTAATTTTACTTACTTCAAGTTGGATTTCTTTTTTTTAAATCTCGTTTCAATTCTACCTCTGCTCGTTTTGGACTTAATGTTAGTAATCTTTTGCTTTATATAATGTCTATCTCACTTTATATATGCTCTCTCTCTATATAATCTCACTCCCACCCTGTCCACACACACACACACACACACACACACACACACACACACACACACACACACACACACACACACACACACACACACACACACACACACACACACACACACACACTGTGTACCTGCTGAGGTACATGTTGGACCCTGGGTACTGAAAGCTGTTGTACTTGTCCTCCTTTCTGAGATGAGCCTGTGGCCTGAACCAGCACCCTCTGCATGGATACGAGACATTAAACAGTTACATAGGTACAGTTACGAGGCAGACAGTTTATTCGGTCACTTGGTAATCTTTTACACATTAGGTCATAAAAAAAAAAAACTGAAATCAGGTCCTTATTAGGTCTTAAAATGAGATAAATGCAGCATCTGATGAGCAACAATACAAGGCCTATTGAACCGTGTCGTTATTCATGTTTCATCCTCAATCCGAAGTCCATGGGGTGGAAAGGTTAAGTACATCCCATGATTCAGTTGTCTGAAAAACAACCTTTACCAGCATGGTTGTTTTTAGGGTTTTGCCACTTCTCCACCACCGTGCTTGCTGATTGGTATGAGGTGTTGGTGCTAATATGTTATATTTGTTTCAAACATCTCTAAACATTTGTCCAAACATCTCCCTGTTTTTGCAAATGTAAGACATGTTGCCATATTATTTTTAGAAAGGAAATGCTTTTACCTGATAATCTAAAAAAAAACAAAAACAACAATGTAGTGTAGTCTTTATCTTACGTTACAGTCATGAACTTTGATAAGTAACATAAGAGCTGGGACCTGTACACTGAGATGTAGCTCTTTTTTTTCCTACTTCCTCCAATTTTCTCCAAGCATTGCACACTTGCTGGAACATCCAGTTCTGGAAAGACTGGTAATGGACTAGAATGTTTTCCACTTGTAAATAATCCTTCACTCTGTAGAACGGTAGACTCCAGTTTATCTGGAAATAATTATATAGCTCTTATCATATTGAGGGGGAGCAGGAATATCTTCTTTAAGATGTTTTTCCTCAACAGCATAATGTTAACACGTCTGAGTGCTTTAGAGCAGCAAACTACCAAAAACATCTGCTTTTACACAGGAGATCACACTTGTAAATCATCAATTAATCAAGTGAATTTCATTAACAGACATAAATTGGTATAAAAACTTTGTTTTACACACAGACACACACAATATTTCAGCAGTGCAAAACGTCATGTGAATTATTGTTCATCTAAGGTTGTATTTACAAAAGACCTGTTAAGCTCCAGATGCACTTATTTTATCATGTCTTGACTGTTTAATGTTAAAATACATCCATCTATCTCCTATACCCATTTAATCCTGTACAGGGTCACAGGGGTCTGCCGGAGCCTATTCCAGCTCATTACAGGCAGGAGGCAGTGTTAAAATTCCACGTTAAATAGTGTAAAATGAGCAAGAACTTCCACAACCCTAAAATACAATCCTTGATAGTAATTTAAAACACCAGACACTCTCAGACTCAAAAAAATACATTACAACAATTTTCATTCTCCTTTAAATGTTCTGGTTGTTTCTATCTGTTCTTTTTTGCCTTTTGTATTTTAAAGAACATAAAACAGTAGCAAGTTGCCAATGGGCTACAAATCTGAACAACATTAAAAAACATTTTTTAAAAACGTGCTTATTACTGGTGCAACTTATAATGTAAATTTTCAGTTTTAATGTGACAAAAAGCTCCAAAGTTCCCAAAAAATATTTGATAATTAACATCAGGAAAGCCACAGAATGGAAAAGTTCAGTCCTCACAACCTTTGTCCTATCATTACAGGTTAAAGGTGTTACACCACCTGCTGAGAGGCTGGAACAGGCTGAACCACAGGAGCCTGAGCTGACGATGATGTCCGCAATGATGCCACGCTTGTCGTGGAATCTGACCCTCCCTCAGAGTTCTGCATCCTGAGAAACATAAAGAAGGAGATAAAAAAGATGATGAAGGAGAATAATAAACCCCAACAAAGTAAAAATCTTTGCAGGTTAAAATGAAGTTTCCAAGAAATGTCTTCCAATGAATACACATGGGTTGTTATGCTAAATAAAGTTTCTCACACCCCACCCCTTCGGTGGAGACACCAGCACATTCATTTGGCCGAAAGGCTTTTCTGACTTTGCAAAGTCAAGCTGAGTCACTAAAGCTCTTAGGGCCCCAGTGGTAGCCCACCTTTGGCCTTCACCAATGGAAATTAAGCAGCTCAACCGTGGTACACAGACAGATACTTGCTGACAGAAGGGACCCGTGTAGAAAAGTTACAGTAGAGGAGCTGAAATTACCGAGAAAACTGAACTGCTTTCTGAGGACTAAACCCATTGCCACTACTCTGCTATCCACTGGGCGACAATGTGCACTGCATAGCAAAGGGGAGCTAAAAATGGAGTGACACAAAGACCTTTTTTAAAGAGGCAGAGGAAAAGAGCGGGGGAGAGGCAGGAACAAAAGAAGAATGGAACCACAAGGGGGAGTAGGCATAAAAAACAGCAACTTCCCAACTCTCTCCAGAAAGACAGGAGAAAATAAGGGGGAAAAGATGAAAATGGCTGTGGGGTTCCAGCCCCTGCTAGGGTCCTGATCATATCCAGCATTTGTTTTGAATGAGAACTGGTCTCGGAGGGCTCCAATAATCCAGCTGATATGAGGAAATTCCTCAATGCTTTGTAAACGTTTGTCGGTTGCTATGGTGAGGAATCCATGACAACCACCCGAACTCAACCCCCGTCATCACGCCATGTTCACCCCCACCCACCCCCAGCCCACAATCTCCCCCTGTATAAAGTTCTTACACAGGAACTCTTCAGTGCAGGCACAAAGGAAAGGACTGGAATAAGAGAAAGTGTGATATTGCACACTTGGTGGTGGACTGAATTGATGAGCAGTTTGTAATTTATAGTTTAGTTTAGAAATCAAGCAACAACAGCAAAAGTATGGAGAAGCAATAAAGTGAAGGGTCACAAGACATAACTTGCTCTAAATATGCAATGATTACTCACAACTCTCAGTGTGAGTGGAACAGCGTTACCTTAATTCACCTGAAGAGATCTGACGTGCACCATTTGGACTACAATAGTATGAACGTAGCTCCAAATGCAGCAACCTCGCAGGTCTAAGCTGCACGTACTCATTAATGCATTTGAGTGGAGAAATAGATAAAAAATTTGATATAGAAAGATAGAAAAAAATACAAATGAGCTACAAAAACAATGGAAATATTAGTCAGGATGAAGAAAACCCCTATGGTGATGGAAAGGAAGAGGAAATACATTTAATCAAACCATTGCTCCAACAAAAATATTGTGCTTACACCACAGCAAAAGTCAAAACCATCTCTATGAAACTTTTCAGAGGAAAAGACTATGAAGATACACGATACTTACTTTACAAAATCACCTGAGGGATTGACACTAAAAGCAGTGTGGTGAACAAACCAGATCCAGTAAGAGACCACAAAAAGAGTTTGAAATAAAAGAAAAAATGAACTGTTCCACTACAACCTGCATCACACTACACATTAAATAAAATAAGTACCTTTTTAGCACTTTTCCTCTAATTTTAATGTTAAATGTTAATCACAACATCTGCCCTCAAACTAACCATGATAGGTGTTAAAATACAAAATACAGAGAAATAATGTAAACACGGGCCATGAGATGGAACAATACCAAACATTTGATCACATAAAGTAAAATGAAAGTCACATTTGATAAAGTTAAATCCTGATATACAGTACTGTGCAAAAGCCTTATCAGGCACCTTTTATTATTGTTGTTTTAGCAATGTTTTAAAGACATCCACATTTCTTTCCAAACAAAAACAGGAACTTGGTCTTAAACCTAAATCAAATAGAATCCTAATTATTATCACTTCAAACACCTGTATGACACAGTCCTGTTAAGAAAGAAACACGGTACTGTACAGCAACTTCACACAAACACAAAGATAGCTATTCAAAATTAAACTGTAAATTTGATTAAGCTTTGGTAAACAGCAACTTGATGGTATGACAAAATAACAGAAAATGACAGATGTCTCCATTTAAGATAGAATAACAACAGATTGGGTGTGCCACCACAACATCTTCCGTGCACAGACAAAAACATTGTTCTGGCTACATGACTAACAGGCTGTGTGGAGGAGCCCTGTGTAGAAATTCCTGATATGTGTCAATCCTAAAACAGACACGTGGTCTAAAGTAAATCCCCATAATGACTCTTGCTTCAGCATGCTGTTAGCAGAAAACACAATTAACAGTAACATGTAAAGGTTCTCACATTACATCAAAATATTTCCTGACGCTCCTGCCTCGTCTGTCAGTGAAGTACTATAAGTCTATTATCAAAATAATGCTACCCATGCAGCACAGGTTCACATGGTGGTGTGGTAGTCAGTATCGTCACTTGCCTTCCCAGTCCAAAACTGGGCTGTGGGTTTTCTGACTGGATTCTGAGAGGATTCTGAGTGTTCTCCCCGTGTCCGTGTCTGAACTCCGACCCCCTCACACAGACCAAAAGCACACATAAGGTAACCAGTCTATGATGGATCTGCCCAATAGACTTGAGGCCCCCAACCCTGGACATAATGTAGAAAGATTTATAGGTGGACAGGTGAGTGCTAACAACCTGGAAACTTTTCAAAGATTCTCCTATAAATTCAAACACCCTTCTAAAATCAGTTACTTTGGATTTAAAGTGTCACAGACTTATAACAATCTCATCTTTTTTTTCTCTGTCATCTTGACTCAAGCTCGGGGACTTGTTGATGTCAATACGAACTTGATGGCAGATTAAAACACAGAGGACTGACGTGTATGTTTTCATCTATTAAAACATTACTGTCAATATTCCAATTCAATTCAAATTCAAAATACTGTATTAATCCCAAAAAAGGAAATTAATTATTAGTGAAAGAAGTGCACATAGTGACAGAGTGACATAGTGACTGGTCATTAGACCAGCGGTGGGGACCAGCGGTGGGGACCAGAGGTGGGGACCAGAGGTGGGGACCAGAGGTGGGGACCAGCGGTGGGGACCAGAGGTGGGGACCAGAGGTGGGGACCAGAGGTGGGAAAGGGAGTATTCTTGTTGCCCAATTAGCTACCTTGGTTAACTGATTAATAGTGAAGGGTCCCAGATCACTCAGTACGGTTACATGCACATCTAAATCGAGCTGTTGTCAGTAATCGAGCCAACGCTTTAACTGGAGTTTCTGAGAAATCCGAGTATACATGCACAGGAAAGAATCGAATTATTGAGTGAGGTTTTATGGACTCTGCGATGCTAGGTGGCGCTACATGCCCTTTCGCGTTGGCATTCCTTCGGTTAGTTAAAAGAATTAGTAAACAAGCGCGGCAGAATTGAAGCAGACGTAGGAGGAGGACAAAAACACGTAAAAATATGGACACCAACGATGCAGCAGCTCTGTACATTTCGTACATACGAAGCCTGATTGTGTTGCATGTAAGATGCACACAACTGTGTTGTTGTCATCCCGTGACTGTTGTTATTCCCACGTCTTGTCACTTCAGGAAAGGGGAATCCCATGCCAGTCACTGGCTCGGCTAACTGTGGTTTGAGTATACGTGCCGGAATAACTCAATTTAGAACCACATTATCTGGCTTTATTAGCTCAATTTCAAGAACTCCAGTTCTGTTTGACTACAGCCCCACTAAGGTGTATACATGGCTTTTAAAACTTCGATATCCATCAGACTAAGGCAATAATTCGACCTTCTCTTATTGCATGTAAACATACTGCCTGAGTTTTAAAAACCAATGAGGGCTACAGAGGCTTGTGTACAGTTGGGGTTAAAAGCCACACAAATTGCCCACCAGTAGCTTAAAAGAGCACAAAGGTAGATCACAGCACGAGGCATAGCTCATTGCTGCAAAACAGATACTCAGGACAGTCTGCTATTAAAGGACAATCCTTTCAGCCTCCAAGTCAGAGACAACTTCATACCTAAAGTCTATTTTCATATCAAGTGTATGAGCATGGTTTTAGTGAACCTAATCCCAGATAAGCACTTAACAACACTGCAACATATTCTCCTTTTAAGTAATACCTAAGTTTCAAAAGCTATAAAGAAACAAGCTACTTTTAAACAAACCCAAGGCTCCACAAACTGTCACTAAAGCTACAGACTATAACGCTAACAGAGAAGGCCAAATTAAACATCTGTCACCGACATATTTAACTTCACCAGGACTCAATCAGAGAAAAACACATGCAGATGTTCAATTAAAAGCAGGAGCCCACAGTCTTGGCTCATGTTTGCACTGGCCCACATTGTTTGCAGAGCAACAACCGTTGCTAGTGGCAACACCGTCCACTCCCGTTTCCAGGAGCCTGTTGCTATGCAACCAAAAGAATACTTCCCAAACCAAACAATGCCATCCCCCACCTGATCCATCTATCTCACACTAAGTAGAAACTTACAACAATAAATACTATGTAAGCTAATAATTTCAGGCACCAGGGGACCTGGAGGCAGAGTTATTTCTGAGTTGAAGCCATGTAAAAGTCTACAGACTTTATACTGGCTGTGACTACACTCTGTTTTTGTAGTTACTTGGTGGTCAAAAGAAAAAATGTTTAAATAATCAAGGAGACAACAAGCTATTTTTGAAGGCTTTTTTAAACTTGTGCCATTCAAACCGAGTTGTATGTTTCCAAAAGTTCCCTGGGCAGATGAGACAGTAAACAGTATGGGAAGAGCTTTTTCCAACTTTCTGAAAATTAAAATAAAACTGAGGTGACATTTTCTGCTTTCAAAAGGAACATCAAGAAGGCAAAAGCTCTACTATAAGCAGATGTAGCCTTCTTTCTTACATTCATAAGTCTACCAACATCAAGCAGCAGGTCTGGACTTGACACATGCCTCTGTTTTTAGAATATAGAGTCATTTTCATTATTACAAAGAAATTCAAGGTCATTTACGTAACTAAAAACAAGCTTTGATTTTATTAAAAGAACTTCTGAAATCATACAAGGACCACACGCTCACACAAAGAGCAAATTAAGACATAATAAAGAGATTTCCACAACAGAGGCTGTTCTTCAAGCCCGTCTCATTAATTCATGGTTAATCCAATCAAAGCAGCTCTGGGGGTTCGTTGATGGCAGAGTGGGCACCACTGTCTCTGATCCAAGAATACTCCCCTCCCCACCTCTGGTCATCAGCACAACCTGTCCACTCTGTCACCATGTGCGCTGCAGGCCTGACAGCCACAGTGAAAGAGACCACACTGTTGCTATGGAGATTGTGTGTTCATCCAAGCTTTACACTGGCAACTTCATCCCCCCTAACACCCTACCTCATATAACCCTTTCCACATTTACACTCAAACAACCCCACACCTTCATCCACTCCAAACGCTTATCTTTACCATTTAACATCTTAAGATAAATACTTAAGTGTTGATGCTGAAGGTTAAAAAAAAAAAAGAAGAAGAAAGGGCAAGATGTTCACCACAATGAAAAAAAACATTGACTATATTCATGCGTGGGCATCTCTCCATCACAATTGATTATCTAATTTGTTTCACTGGTGCCACACTAATGGCGCAACGAAAGGTCACTTTATGGTCCTTTCAGATAGGATGCACTGTCCTCACAGCAGGGGTTAAGGCACAGCGCAGGAAACACTGGTACGCTTATTCAAACTGTGCCCATGCATTGCTCCAGTCCCCTGAAGACCAAAAAAGCTGGCCAGGAAGAGGTTATCACATATTAACAATTTTTTTCAAGTTCTACATGTCAGCAAAAAGCTCTGGGATTAGATGTAAGTGGGGAGAAAATTCACCAAGGCTCAGGAAACTGGGGACGATTTGGAGTGATCAGAAGCTGATTGTTCCAAAAGAACTGCTTTTTAAATGCACCCAAATTGAGCCCAAATTTTGAGAGATTTCATTTTACACCAAGGTTTTTTCTCCCAGCATGCCTTTAAACTCATATTGTACAGCCCAGACCAAAATCAGTTTCTCCTCCACCATCTCCTCCACAGTCTCCGACGTAGTGGGGCACAGCACCTAACCCATCCTATCTAAAGGATCCTGAGGTCTCATGGCTGTCTTTCGGGTACATGAATCCTTACAGGATTATTCCCAAAACCTACTACATGACATTACTCTCTACAGATGCTAAATAGAATATTTTCCAAATTCCTTTGCTCTCATCAGCATATATGTTTTAAACATGTGGATTGGGAGCTGGCAAGATGCTGCTATGATCATAACCAATAAACCTGAGATAAGCGTCATGTTGCACTTGAAAAGTTTGCCTTCTTGGCAAGCACAAACTGCACAAAAATATGACTAATAATTATCATACTGTGTGTAAAGTGGGCTTCTCCAGGAACTAATTGACCTGAATAATTAGTCATCTGTTAAAAAGTTTACACTCTCCATACAATGAATACTGCAGCAGACTGAAAACCTGCTAATAGACTTAGACTTACATGTTTAATACTTATTTAATGTTTCTTAAATTAACAAACAAAAATGATTCACAAGGGCTGAACAGGTGACTGTTCTCAAATGGTGCTTTTGCACTAGTACCCACTCGGCTCCGCTCTGCTCGCCTGGACTTGGTGTGTGGGGTTTTCCACTAGGGCTCAACCTGTGCCAAGTAGATACATTTCTGTAACTACTGTGCTGAGGTTCTAAGCGGGCTCAGACGGGCTGATATTGCAACATCACCTGGCTGCAGGCCAGCAACCATGATATTTAATTTACAGCTAACTTTGGTGCAGCGGAAAATGGCGAGCAAACATTGTTGTCGAATACGTGACCGGAGTCTCATAAAAAGATGTCCATGAAGACCCCACCCACACTGAGGGGGTACTGAACTGTAGCGGAAAACAACCTATACCGAGGTGAATAAGAGTCGAGGAGAGCTGAGTTGGTACAAGTGGAAAAGGGCTAAAAAAAAAAACAACTAATGTCCCTTTAATATTACACAATGGATGTCATGTCAAATTGCAGAAAAACTATTTTATCAGCAGAGACAACATTAAACCTGTGGACATGTACTACAAAACAAGGTAATCAAATCTTTCAGTCCTTAGATCTTCTAACTAAGAATATCTCACACATGAAAGGGAAGGTGGTGGCACTAATCACAAAAATGTTTATACAGCTGAACATTTCACCCAAAAGATATGGGTTTACGTGGTCTAAGAATTGAGAGAGATGAGAGAAAACTTTCTCTAACTATCAGCACAAGTGTTGTGAGTTTGTTTGTATTTTCATTTATTATTTTCCAAGGGAAGTGACTTGTCAGTATAAAGTAAGATGTGCTGTTAGATTTAACATGGTGGTACACGTTTGACCACGTCACTAAAGTTAAATCAAATTTTGATCCAGACTAAGTTGGGTTTCATAAACTTCTGTTTTCAAATACAATATTTGTATTTTTTAGTTTTTTTTTAATGAAAACAAGATAATTGAGATGAGATAAAAATCCACTCCATAGCATTCTGTTTTCCAATGGTGCACCTCTTTAGAGTAAATCGAGCACATACATTTCCTTCACAGCAGTGCATCAGTGGCCCTCCCAAGAAGCCCTAAGTCACTCCCAGCAGGGCTGTAACATGTGGTAAAATCAGTTCAGCTATTGGGAAATACATTAGTTCCAAAGACTCCTATAAGGAACAACCAAAAGATCTCTTCAACATTCATCACATGCACTGATTTTTCAAAAACAGTAAGTAATCATGTAAGTAATCATCAATAAGTGAGATTTTAATATTGACTTTATAATCACAATAATGTTTTTCGCTTTAATCAAGCAGTCATATCCAATGGAACACTACAATTCCGAAATGGGAAAAAAAAATGCATCTGCATTTACATCAATTTTACAAATCATATTCTGTATAATTTTATTACTAGAAAATTAACCATGAAATTACATAAAATATACCAAGTACATGGTCATTTACACCAAGAAGGCATTTACAGAACAGACCACAAACAGTGGTAAGAAGAACATGACTGTCATGATGGACATGCTACCCTAATTTACAATTTACACCACCCTTAATCAGGATACGTGAATACTGTTGATTCTTTTACGGATAAAATCACCATTTAATGCTGCTCCTAAACATTTGTTGTGCTTTAGATCTGATGAGCAGGAGAAAGCATTCTTGAATAGTATGTCTCATGTAAAGAACTAGATTCTGCACTGTAAAATGAAACAGAGATCTTTCCCTCCTGTGTATCCTCCCAACTCTAATCATTAAATCCTTCCTGAAAACCATGGCTACTGAACCGAGCTAAGACCATCAGGCCAAAACCATGGTCTGGGTCCCCTTTGCATATCAGGCTAAAGTTCAGGTTTCTAAAAAGACTAATCTTAGATCTTACAATTACCATGTGGCAAGCCGACCCCACCATAACATCTTTTTGCAAAATGATCATCTCTAAAAACTCTAAAGAGTAGCAACAATTAAAAATTTAAAAAATCAAAGAAAACAAAAAAAAGGAAAAGTGAAGAGTGAATAGGGTCTGCTACAGTCCCTGCCTGAAGAGAAGTGGGGGGGTGGGGGTCATTGTAATGCAAATATCACTGCCTTGTCTGCTGTTTGTGGCAGGAAATTTAATTACCAGTTGTGTAGCTAAGATATAAACAGGTGGAATGTTAAGAATGCTGCTGATGACACATACACAGAGACGGAATAGACAAAACTGAAAAACATTTTACTTCACGAGTTTCAACTTGTTACCATGATGTGGCAACCTATCAATGGCAGCATTTTTCTGCTTAATACAAGTCTTGTTTCATCAAATCTTAGCAGCACAACCCTACAAAGATTTTTAAAATCTTTTTAGATGAACAACTAAACGCAAGAGTTGCAAAAATAGACCTTTTTACTTTCAACAAATAACATTGCATTGCTTAAAAAATCCCCTTTAACAGATCAATGAATTATGATAAGTATGAAACTAAAACATTTCATGCATACAAATGGGACTATTAATTTCCACTTAACAAGCCCCGTGAGGCATTCGCTACTCAGCCCCTCTGTTTTGCCTTTGTGATTTCCTGACATGCCTTTCACTGTTGTTTTGGGATAAACCATTAAATCTGTGCTAAAACCAGAGAAACATAAGTGTAAAAGCCATGGACCTAATTTATCACAGCAGGAGGTAAATGCAATTCTAACTACATATGATCAACAGCGAACAGGAGCGACAAAACAGATGACAGCATTCAAGCCCATGAGTATATCTGTAGCTGACTATTGCATAGAGGTTTCTCCCCAAGGCAACAGTGGGCCTCATCTAAATACAGCACGAGCAAACACACACACACACTGGCATAACACACTCACGTATCCACACACTAAATTCATACAGCACACACACACACACACACACACAGAAAACATGTGACTTAAAGCTGTGTCGGGTCACCCGTTGCCCCAGAGACCACTGCAGCTGTTCAATAGACAGTTGAATTGTACACACACACACACACACACACACACACACACACACACACACACACACACACACACACACACACACACACACACACACACACACACACACACACACACACAGGTCTCTTTAACATTTAAAATGGTTCACGGGTAACAATTGACACTGCTATATATATATATATATATATACATATATACACACACACATATATATGAAAAGGAAAATAATAATAATCAAACAAGAACCTTTCTGGAAGAAGGCTCAAGAAAAGGAACTATGGCCAAAGAAAGTTTATTTTTCTGTAAATCACATCCTTTTAAACTAATACTCCTCAGAATTCTTCCTGTTTTGTCTCACCAGTTGTTTTCTGAATAGTTTTCATTCTGACCAGCTTCTACAAAATTGTGATATAGACTCCAGCGATGATTAAAAACACAGAATTTGAAGGAATAACATTTCACCTCTCTTTCCATCACTTGGGTGTATGTGTATATCAAGTTGCTCATGTTGCTGGGGGTTCCACAGTTTCAACACAATAAATCTTTTTTTTCCACTGTAATATATGTTGCCTGACTAATCAATGTTTCTTTCTCTGACTCTACTATTTAAACAAGAATAAAATCTTGGAGAAGTATGCTTCATGGCTATTACTTTTTAACATATTATAAAACTAAATAATAATTATACCTAATATGTTCAAGCTCAGAGCTACTTGTGAACCTGTTTCACATGAAAGAAAACAGATATTGTTCATCAATAGTCCATGAATATATTTAAACTTTTTTCTTTTCAAAATAAATACAATATGTAAATAATGACTTCAAAGTTTTATATCCATGTGATTGACACAAGAGGATGGCCTTAATTAGAGATGTTTCATGCCGCAGAGCTTCCTTCTTGTGCTTTAAAAGCAAACAATACAAACGACTGAGCATCTGACAGATGTTTCTGAGAAAACACCTCATTACAATTAACATAACTCATAGAACAAAAAGTAGTAGAATTCAAAAGGAGAAAAAGGGGCGTGCAAAGTCAAGGAAAAAAGATCAGCAATAGACTGACATTAAAACTAATAAAAGCGGAACTTGTAAGGTCTACTTCATCTCTACATAGATTGCTGTGAATCTTCAGCTCTGCAGACACTAACGTCAACAACACCCCCACCTGTACCAAGATAACAGTACAAGGGGGACAACTGGCCTATCAACATAGGTCAACATATAGTACTTATGTAAAAAAAAATGTCAATAAGAACAGAAATTAGGTCAATTTGAGATTTCTGATTACTGTAAAGGGTATATGGTAGCAAACATAACTTTAAACCCACACTATATAAACATGTCATTACAATATTAAAGACCCACCATCAGAAAACGTTAACCAGATGTAACAGCATATATTATTAACTTTGAAAGGCACGTACTTTTCAAGTCTAATAACTAACGTTATATAACCTGATAAACAGAGATTATTCAATTTTGCTAAAATTCATTTCTTCCGAGAAGATGACAATAGGTCACCTCGGATGTATTAGGTTTAAGGTGTAAAGGTGAATTTCGTAACCAGGCAACCAGGCTAATAGAAGTTTCGGTTGACTATTCGGCTGCGGACTGCTTTTTTGCTTTTTAACATAAAAAATGAGGGTAAAACGAACCAAGGAAACTGCCAACTTACTCCTGACACGAAGCGTGTCATGATGGTGAGTTCACGGTTTCATACACCAGCGTTGGAAACAGTTGGGTCAAAAGAACCAGCGGTGCTACAGCTAGTCGGTACACTTCCACCGGTTTAAACGCGGTCCCGACTTAAGTTTACTCTCGCTCTGACCAATATGACAAACCCGCCTTTGGCAGCACAACAACCGTATAAACTCTGCACCGAGCTCGCAGTCGTGGCTGCCACCAAATTAGCAGTAGCTGCGCTCGACTTGAAGCGCGTCTGACCATCCATCCTGCTGGGACTGAGCGGGGGGTGCGTTCACGTCTCCATAGGCAGTCTGCGACGTAGCAACAAGTGTAAAGTGACACTGATTTAGTTTGGAGTTGGAATGGCAATGACGCGGACGGTAAGCAAACCGTAGATGAATTGGACCATACCCCTGGCGGACATTGAGGACAAACGGATGTCAAAAAGCCGTTCGCAACTTGGAGCGAGTGCCACAAAAAATGGAAAGTTGTGTTGTGGTGAACCGAGAGCCCAGAGATGTTCTCTGCGAATCAAAATTAAATCATAAATTCTATAAACATTTAGTCACCTTCGCCTTGAGAAAAGTTCTGCCTTCGCTCTGTTCTCTTGCCCCTCTCTCCCACTCGCTCCGTGACTTCCAGATGCTGCTGCTGTTGCTGAGTGTTGCGCCCGTTGGTAAGTAACTGTCTCCACGGCTACAGTCACTATAGCGCGACGGGGTCTCGAGGCAACTGTTGCTACCCTCGATTGCCTACGTCAGAGGTCTCAGATGTGAAGGAGGGGCCAGAACGGACAAGCGTTACGCCCAGCTGTAAGTACAAATTCAACCGCTTGGAGGCGGTCTTGGGTAGGAAAGCGGTGAAGAGCGGAAGTCATATCACGTAATTTCAATCTTTGAAGCCTCAATTAGCACAGGTTGTGCTTTTAACAAAAAAAAATATTTAATATATCCCATATACAATATTTATGTCCTGTTTAGATAATTTCATTTAAAGCATACATGAAAACTGTTATTTAAATAACGTTTTGATTTCTCTTGCTCTCTCTCCATATACATGTGTGTGCGTGTGTATGTATCTATATATATATATAATACAATAATACACAGTATATGTGGCGTATGGTATATGTGACAGACTATATCAATTAATTTTTTTTTATTAAAATGTTTTAGTATTTAGTATTACATGGTTTTGGAGCCCAGCCCAGCCACTAAGAGGCCAAAAGCTAGTGTTCTCATTTTGCTGGTCTAAAGCCTGGAGAAATGGTCAAACTGATGCCAAAATGGCAGAAAGGTACATAAGAGTGGTACAGGAGGACATGTATTCAGTAGCAGTTACTGATGGGTTTCAGGTGAAAGTGAGACTGCACCGCCCTGAGCTTCTTTCATGTTTGCAGTGGTGATGGGGTTGACAGATGAGGTCAGGCAGGAGTCTCCATGGACTATGGTGTTTACAGACAACATTGTGATCTGTACCGAGACTAGGGAGCAGGTGGGGGGAAACAACCTGGAGAGGTGGAGACATGCACTAGAGAGAACAGGAATCAATGTTAGTCAGAGTACGGTAGAGTTGACAGTGTTGAAGATATTAAAGGTGACAGATATTGAAGATATAGTCTTTGTGAGTGACATGGATGGATATGATTAAGAACAAGGACATCAGAGGAACAGCCAGGTTTGACATTTTAGAAACAGAGTTTAGTAAAGTAAGTTGTAAGTGAGATGGAAATGTGGCAACCCTAAAAGGGAAACACCATAAGAATATTACAACGTTTTAGAAATTTAATGAGTGTAGATGTAATTTAATCACATCCCATTCCCCATTTTCTCTGAAAGCATATAGTATCATGAAAACAAAAAGCCCAAAATCTCAACTCCAACCAGGGCTTTAATGCTATGTTTTTGTCTGGAATTTTGCCCCCAAAAAACAGCAAAGGCTTCTGTTGTTTCATGTCAGGACAGACTAAACCTAAAAAAAAGACCTAGTAAACATTGCCCTTCTGCAAGACAAGAAGAATGGATTTGGTAAAGCGTCTGGATGACTAACACTACATCAATGCTTGACAGAATGAATAACATGAAACTAATCATCAACACATAGGGTGCATGACTTGTGCAGCCCATAAGGTTTCCTGTTGCATGGCAGTTGCATTATTTGCTTTGTAATACACTCATAATAACTATTCTTCAAATAATATCCATTATGTAATTTAAACAAATTGATTTCTTTAGTTAAGGGTGTACATTAGTGTTTTTGGTAAACATGTACACAAATTGTTAAAACTCAAAGTCACTCATTTTCTTGATATTTTTATTTTTCTGTATTTCACAACTTTAAGTTATAAATTAATAAAGCCCGCAGCCAAGATTTAAAAAAAGGTTTCAAAAAACTATATTTTGTCACATAAAAAGCTGCCAGAGCTGCTTACTGGAATAATAAGAATAATAAGCTCTTTCATAAATGATATACTTTCAGCCCCTGAACTATTTTATTGCAGCATACCTATCAACGTGCATCTATTCCTGTATATATTTGTGGATTTCAATGTCCCACATCTTCATATCATAATCACACACACACACACACACACACACACACACACACACACACACACACACACACACACACACACACACACACACACTTATTTTTGTCTTTTCTTTGTCTTGCAGGTCAAGCCAGCCTTGATGCAGTTACAATTTTCAACACAAGGTCGCAGCAAAGACTAAAAATAGCCTATATATGCCTATATATGCGATCATCTTGATAAAACCTGGATGAAATTAGAATAGAAACTTTAGAAATTAAGTCTTGATAGATTGCGCATGAAAATAAAATACTGTATTAAAATCTTGTTAACATTTGGAGAAAATTGCATTCGTGATTTGTTAAGTTCAGTTTTAGATGATCAAGATTATATTCAGAAGACACTTTACATAGCCATTACAAGACCTCATTATGGAAAATATATATTTTTACATTGCTTGTTTATACGGCAAGGATGTTATATAGTATTTACTGCCAGTATACTGATTTTTTCGTTTGTTTGTTTACAGCTTACTATCTTTGAAGACATGACATTTCCCTCCGTGAACAAGTGGAAAACTTATTACACCGCAGTGCAGATACGCAGTAAATATTGCTTTGGATGGCCAAACGATCAGTCAGGAAAATCTGGCTTAAATTGATGCACATTGATGCTCGTTGATGCTCGTCGATGGTCGTCGATGGTCGTCGATGCTCGTTGATGCTCGTCGATGCTCGTCGATGCTCGTTGATGCTCGTTGATGCTCTGACCTCCGTGAGGGAGTCCGCGTCGATAAAAGAGGCGGCTGACTCCAGCAGGTGTTTCAGAGGGAGCAGCGCCACGAGGCTCCGGTCAGCGGCTCTCATTTCTGTCCAAACGAGACGCGCTCAAACAGCTTCCTCTAACCGTAAGTGGTTCAAATCTTTTATCGGTCGTTTGTCACTCTGTCAGATGTTATTGACTTTACGTTTTACAATGTAGAGTAAATGAAAGGTGACTGTGTAGTTCAACTGAAGTCAACATGGAATAGTCCACATTTTACGAGTTTTCAGTGTCGCTGTCTCCTAATATTCACGGTTATCTTCAATTATCTCTAATTTCGTGAGAGAAAAAAAAGAATAAATACATTCATTTAAAACTGGGAACGGTCTTTAACTTTCACCCAACTTATATTAAGACGACTGTAGTCGCCACTAATAAAAACCTGCCTCTTAAACGACGAAGTTGCTAAGCAAGCTGCTAGTATCCTTTCTCTACCCGCGCTAAACTATTGTATTGTATATCACATTTTAAAAATAAGGGAATAATCTATTCTGACGAAAACATGTTCGTATTCACTACAAACTATATGACATTTTAAGTCGTGACCCTCACGTTTACGTTGAAGAGGCGTTAAAACTACAACTCCCATGATTTCTCTCTTTCTATAGCTCGTGAAGCCTTTTGGGAATTGGTGTTTTGACGGGATGAGTTTACGATTTGACACATGACATGATCTTAATTATTATACATATGACAACGGAATGTGGCATCATTCCACAGTTAAAAGGTTCATCCTGAACAGATGTTGAGTAAATGTTAACATAATTCTGTGTCGCTCTTGATTTTAACACGTTCATAGGCTGGCACAAAATTCCTAAATAAGGTGGGTTCAGGTTAAAAGCAGAATATTCCCTGTTATTATGTAAGAAATGGATGTAGCCATTGTGATAGTGACCATTGATTTGTGAACTGCCATTGTAAATCTGGTTTGGCATTCAAGTGTTGCCATGTCTGTCTTTTTTAAGCAAGAAGTGATGGTATTTGGCCAAGAGGGTGGAATTGGAGGCTATCTTGAAAAATCGTTGCCACAAAAATGCACTTCTTTGAGGCAGGTAGCTTGCTGACTTCTAATCTATCAATTGTCCAAATACATTGCCTGTAAAAATGAGCTACTTTGTTTAAACTGGCTATAATTCCTATGTTTTTTAATGGCATATTTTTGTGAGGCTTCTTCAATAAAAAGTGTAAGTCTGTATTTTTGTGTCCTCTCCATTGTTTTATACTAAAGCCCATTGTGGTGATACTAAAATAAACAAACATTGTCTGTTTGACAAAGGATTTGGAACACTTTTTTAATTAATTTTTTTATTGTAGCTCAAAGCCAGAGGACGGACTGTAAATAAAGCACTCCTGTAGGAGCAGGTTGAAGTGTAGTCAGGTGGCCCACTACATCCCATAAAACCAGTACTATGAAACGTGATGTAAATTCTTGGTTAAAGTACCAACTCCACTGTCTCTCTGTGGTATTTTGACCAAAGCAGGACATCAATAGAGGTAAATGATTTTGTCAGCTTGTGATAAGTACATATTATGTATTCTTTAGAGAAATGAAATATTCCACTAAAGCTCTTAATCAAAATAACAGAGCATTATGCATCGTTTCATAGAGATTATGTTATGTAAAGCATCATTAAACCTCTGAACAACCCTGGGGGAGATGCCTCGTGGTCAGATTTTTATGATGGAGCTGAAGTGCAGCTTTATTCACATGACGTCAGTGTCTCTTCTTTTAATCATCAGAAGGCTAAATTACCAAATCTGCATGAAAGTCTGAATGGAAATTTAGACTGCGGTCTAAACACAGGGAACAATGTTGAAAGTAGTAACACCCTTGTAATTCGTATAATTAGGTTGGTACATCACAAGCCAAGTGTGAGCAGCCCTGGTTTCATTATGAATTGAACCTTTTCATGCAAGTCATCCCTGCTTTCTTTCCCACTTCGTGTGTATCCAGTGTGAAATAAAGGCAGTGAAAGCTCGTAGATAACATACTAATCTTTAGGGAGGATCTGTTGCCCTCTTTACGCTTGTGTAATCAAAGAAACCTTGAGGGTTGTATGCACTAATTGTGCTGTTCTTAGGACTGCACTTTTCTTGACAGAGATCTCTGATGTTGCTCTTGGCATCTGCTGGAGCCAGTTTCACACAATTTCCAGTTAGTTAGCCACTTCCAGTTTATCAGCCTAGATTTGGAAGTCTCAGCCACTCTTGGAGGTATCTCTCATCTTGACTTTGGGACTTCCAACCCACAGTACAGATGTTCCTGTACACTATTGTGTCCTGGATTGTCTGTCTGCGGGGCGTCTGGCCAGTCTGCAGCTACGGTCTCTTATCTTTTTCATGCTCAAGGGATGCTCCTGTGCCGCTCTGATTGATATCCAGAAAGAAAGTGACTGGCCCGAGTGGGAGTTAAAGTTATGACAAAGTTTCTGTAACTGCTTTATACTATTTGGGTTCGCTCAGGACCTCCAGTTATTCCAGGTGTCATTGGATGAGGTGGGGATACCCAGTCAACTGACTACTGGGGGCTGACTCCAACACTGAGTGAATCTCCTTTGACCCATAGACTGTAAATACAAT
Source organism: Xenentodon cancila (assembly GCA_014839995.1). Classification (NCBI taxonomy): domain Eukaryota; kingdom Metazoa; phylum Chordata; class Actinopteri; order Beloniformes; family Belonidae; genus Xenentodon; species Xenentodon cancila. The sequence goes on from CM026206.1 coordinate 8,010,162, forward strand.
GGACAAAGCATCGGTCACATGACTCACAGGTTTCTGACAGGCAATCCTGAGGTAAGAGGTAAATCCTGCCATCAGCGGGAATCGCCTGAAGGCCACAGCTAACTTTGATTGACATACAGTGGGTGTGTCGGCTTCCTGGGCAACATGATGGCATGCTGTACAAAGAAAAAGAGGCTCCAAAACTGCTCTTCAGAGCCGTTTGGGTCACATGACTGATGCTTTGTATAATGTTTTCTACAGTCTGCTCTGAGCTCATGTAAAAAGTTCCCACTTGTGCTGACCTGGTGTTGGCTAAATGCCATTGCTGATTTCATCACTGAAACAATATTTGAAATGGGATGTTCTGCAGCGGTCTTTCAGCCGATCCTCACTGGACGTGGATCGGCCGAAGCGGCTTCAAGCCATGCCTACATTTGACAGACGCGAGGCAGGCCTCTTCCTTCTGCCCGTTTGGAACTTATTACAGCGCAGAACGACGGAAAAAAGCTTTAAAAGCAGTCTTCAGACAGCCTGTTGGTGAGAGAACAGAGCGTAAATATATATAAACACTGAACTCGTTATCAGTCCAGTCCCGTGCACTCTGTGGTCTTTATTTTAAGATTATTGATTTTGCTGGATGTTGTTGAAACGTGTTTTAAAATGGTACATTAAAAATAAAACATGCAAACAGACTATGTCAAGGGTTACTTAAACGTTGAAACTCCACTGTTAAAAATGTGATGCTCTTGAAGATGCCCTTCTTTCTAGGGTTAGGCCTAAATATTATGAACACATGATGGAATTTCTTTTATTCATCTTGACAGCAAATACTAACATTACACATCCAAACAAAAGCTGTGAACCTGTACATGTGAAACACTGTCATAGATTCAACTAGAAAAATCTCTTCTGCATGACAGACACTTTGGATTGTAATTGTGAAAGCAGAGTGGGCGATGAGGTCGTCAGTGACCGGCAGCAACCTCGGTGTAGGACGCATCAGCACTAAACGCATCCTGCAGCGTGTCAGTGTATCACGCATGTGCACAGTGGATCAGCCAGCTTTTGTGCGTCACGTGATGCTGTGGCGTGGTGCCTCTGTGGTTTTGCCTCGCATGTCGATTGGCTGAGACTTCTTCATGTGAGCATCTGCACATGTGAGATATTTTAAGGAATGATCTTAAAAGAAGCCACGCTCATTTGAGGTCATTTCAGGATAGAGTCCATAACAATGGCTGCAGTCGATATGCAGACTAATTTGTGCTTTTTCAAAATAACTCTTTAAGGGGAAACTCTGTGTGCTTTCACTTTCACTCTGCTTGAACTATGTGACCTTTCGAATAAAACAGGAGGGAGTTTAGGGGAAATTATGTGACGGAAAGTCCATCTAATCCATCACTGAGAGCAGTTGTAAACAGAAAGGCTGCTTGAAACTGACTATTTATCTCTAGAAGTACTGTTTCTGTTTAGGTATTGAGTCTATCAGGTCACGACCCACAAGAAGTAGAAGTACAGGATTGGCCTGTTAGGGTGTGTAAATGGGCTGAAGTCCAAGTGCTAAAATTAGGTCGGCGAGTAATGTTTTGAATAATAATTAAAAAAAAAAAGTCACATCTCTGATCTGAACTGATGCTTTGCTGGACGTGTCCTGTTTTTTTTTTTTGTTTTGTTTTTATTAAGAGACATAAAAGTCCTTTGATGGACATAGTGATCCTCAGACTGAATATAAGGCTCAGATTTAGCCCTCAATGGACTCATGATAACTTAATTTTAAGAAAACTGGTGAGACAGGAAAGATCAGCTTGTAATAATTTAGGCCTTGGGATGTGGGTGTCTTTGCTGTCGTGCATAAGCAGGATTTCAGTCACTGGAAAATCATAAAGCTTTGCCAGCACAGCTGCAGTTGTAGCCTGGCCCTTGGCAAACCTTTGCATATCACGTGTCCGATAGTAACCCCAGCCGGCATATCTGCAGTGTGTATGCGTGAAAGGCGGCATTTCTCCCTGCTGGGGGATGGGCTTCAGTTTCATAGCATCATCTGTCAAGAGAGAACGTGTGTGTGAGTGAGTGTTTCCTCCACTGCAACTCCACGCCTCCTTCCTTTGGTTTGCATGACCTTATGTGGAAAATGGGTCTTGTGGTGTGAGCATTTTTAGCCAATCAGGGTGCTTTGAGATGAGAGGGGAGGGCGGGATGACTAGAGGAAGCTGGCAGGCCTGTCTGGGTGGGGTCTTCGGGGGGGAGTGGCCAACAGGGCCGGCGTTTGAAAATGAATAATGTTGCTGCTCGGGCTGTGACACTGTGGTAGCCTGGAGTACTTGTGCGGCAAAACAGGGAAAAAAAGGATAATTTCAGCGAAAACCTCTGTAAAAGAACCCAAGAGAGAGACTTGCTGTCAACGATGAAATGTGAGTACTGGAGCTCAGTTTGGGTTTTCAAATATGTAATCGTACATCCTTTTATGCTGGATTCCAGCATTTTGAAATATGAGGTTTGGAAAAACATGGTTTGGTAGTGAACCCTGAGGAAATCCCTCTTTTTTTTTTCTTTTTTTGTTTGATATTGAGAATATTATTATGATCACTGAAAAATTTTATATGAATTAGGATTAATAGTCTCCTCAGTTTTGTTACCCTCTAATTTGGTGGGTTAGTTTGCTTTCTGTCACTAATGTAACTAATATAACTTGGAGCTAATTTTGACTTGATGTTTTCACTTCAGATGTGACATCATATATATGTTACTTAAAGAATGATTGAAATGTATAGTCTGGTTTCCTCTTGAGAACATGCACAGACCTCATCTCTGGTTACATGGGTGGAACCCACCTTGTAGATGTCTGTGAATCTGCCGTTGCAGTCACGATAAATCTGCAGCTTTGGTAAATAAAAGCTTTTTTTTTCTCTACTGTAAACATTTGCAAATGCTAGAGGGTAATGGTGACTGGAATGATGCTGAGGAGCACGCCCAAGTTGTTGTCGGAGGAAGCAGCAGGCTGCGGATTCTGATCATGCAGAACATTGATTAAAATTCACCATATCTCATTTGTGTCTCGAGTGGCAGCAGTTGTTTTCAGACAGTCAAGCGGCGTGGTGGCTCTTATTCAACAATGAGAGATGAAGCATGAAATCTACACTCAAGACCAGAGGGAGGGGTGTGGCTTGCTTCTGGGCCATTTAACAGCAGATTAACCTAATTGAAGCTTGCAGGAATGACGGTTTGCTTTGGTCTGCCTGCGTCTTTAAAATGTTGTTCTGAGGATGGACGTGTAATGCATTTGATAGATAAACTTTGCCTCGTCTCTGTGATCATCGCTGAAACATAAGAGGTTTAAGTGTTGTTATCCTCCCAACTGTTGCTGAGTTTCCCTTTCCAAATGAAACAGCTGTCGCTAGGCTCCACTCTTCTTCCAGTTGGTCTCTTTTGTGTGTGTTAACTGCAGTATTTCTGTAATGATGTTCATTTGTGTGCAGTGATGCTAAATCTGTCAGATAATTCGTCCTTGGCACCGACTGTCCTGCCCCGTGACAAGCAAACCTCGAGTACAGATGGTTTGCCGGTTCGTTGGTAAATCAGTCAACTGCAAAATGAACAAACAACAAATTAAACGAGTTTATCTTTTTTTTTTTTTATGCTAAAGCATTAAGATTACACCTCCCTGATTATGTGATGTGACTTTAGGAAGAAAAACAAACGATAGAGGAATATAGGAAAGAAATGAAATAAATGGTCAGCTTGATGGAGCTAAAGCAGTTTATAGATTTCATGATTTAAATGTCTGTTTTGGTCAGTTTTTTGATACTTAAAATTCAAAAGAAAAAAAACAGAGCTAATCTAGAAAGAAAATAACTTCAGAATTAGGATCAGATGTTAGTTTTTCAGGGGAACATTTGAAGAAGAAAACCCATAAATTAGGGAACCGCTGCTCACAAAGAAATGGGAAAACTAAAACTGAAAGTGGCACGTTGTTGACCGTTAACTCTGGTCAGAGTTTTTTTTTGTTGTTTTTTTTTTCACCAACTGACTGAGGCTGACACTCCAGGACTCTGTTATGGACTTGTTAATATTCAACATAAACATGATGGGCTCCTGTAACTGACGCTCCTGATCTGTCTTTGAAAGAAGAAAGGGAAATGCAGAAAGACACGGGTAAAAAAAAGAAATAGCCCCAGGGACATTTAAACCTGTATTCCTGCTAGTCATCAGGCTTTCCTGGATTTCCAAACCCTTTTTCCCTGTAGTTCCTGTCACACCCTGCACCCTTCACGCCCCAAGACCACAGCAAATGCAGAAACAAAGGACTTAAGAGGAGGGTTTATTATTTAGTTTGTTTATTCCCTGGATGCCCACCTCCACCTTCATCCACCCACAGCTGTGTCCATAGGAACGTCTGGCCTTATTTGTAGGAATAGTTGAAACTATAATGCGTTTTGTGCGACGCTCCTGACACTGAGTTGGTTTCCAAAAGACAGATGAGATCAGACACTCCTGCTTTGGCATTTCAGGAATGTTCCCGTCAACACTTCTTTGGATGCAGATAGATCGGAAATATTCCATTTAACCTGTTTTCCTTTCCCTTCTTAATGAAATATCAGATGTTTTTGTTGGGGAAGGTTTACGTCAAACTCTGAAGCACAATGGAATTTTTTTTTTTTTAATTCTCCCTGGATTCTGACCTCTCTGGAGCAGTTTCTCTCCATTTACCAGAGCCTGATTGCTCCAGACAGGGAAGCCGGGATTGGCCGCTGCCACATGGGCCAGACAAAGCTGCTGCTATGTGCTGTCAAACCCTCTTGTACAAACAGGTCCAACCTGTGATCCGTGGACGTCCTGGCCGGCGACGAGAGTGGGCTGAATATAGAACAAGGACTGCGATTGTACAGGGGCTGAGTGGGAACGCTTTATTAGACGTCATTTTAAAAATTGTCTCGCAACACCTGCATATTATGATTTGACACTTTTACTGTCATCGTCTGAGTAAAATTGAGCCGTCATTGTCCATCTTCCGGTGCTTTGTTGACCAAACATGGGTAAGGAAGTTGGTCCATCATATGTTAACAATCATTGTTATCTCCAACTATGACTTTTCCAGTGTCGGCTTCATATGCCGCTCACTCTGGTCTGCAGAGTAGTACAGGCAAATCTTTAACAGCTCATAAAGATCCCGATGTGTATTTTGTGTTGTCCATCTGTCCCAGGTTTAAAAAAAGAAAGAAAACACTCATGGATGAATGTGTGAACATGATCCTGACTCTGCCTGGTAGAAATGCAGTGTGAGCTTGTGGCAACAACACTGGGACGATGGTTGTGTGACACTTTCATGTCACACAGAAGTGTTTTTTTCTCATGCACGTTTAGAAGCAGTTTCCAGGTCTTCTCCTAGTAAATTAGCATCTGTTCCTTTTGCCGTCCGAAAGCTTTACTGTTAGGTACCAATGTTTTTTAACACATTTCTAAGAACAGAGAGCTGAGGATCAGAAGTAAGGCGCTAAATCTGAAGGTTGGCGTTTGAAACCACAGGCGCTCCAGCGTTTGTGTTGCAGTGTCCTCAGGGAGGGTATCAAACGCCAAAGTTGCCCCGGTGTGCTTTTTATTCTAAAGCGCTTTGGGCGTTCAATAAGACTAGAGGGTTTTTCTAAATACAGTGGCTTCTACTTCACCATTCAAAGAGAATATATCACACGGTCCTCTAAATATGCTTAATATGACTGATGTCATGTTATCAAGAGTGAAGACGCTTCATTAGTCGAAGAAAGTTTTAATTAAAACTATCAGTGCATAAGAAGACAGTGCTAAGTACTTCACAAGAAGACAGGAACAAAGAATAATTGATGAAAACATGACTGTGAAACTTTTCACTCCTGGACAATGGACCTGATACTTGTGGCTAGTGTGTCTTGCATCATCTTTAACCATTTACTACTTTTTCTTTCAAATTGTATTTTAAAATAATGTTAAGAGCACACTGTTGTGTTTTTTCTTTCTCCCAGTGACTGCCTTTGACCCCACCGCCATGTCCGAAGCTGTGGTCATGGAGCCTCCGCAAGCAGACGGCTTCCTGGAGTCCTCGTGTGGAGCCAGAAACAGCGCAGCCTCTCTTGACGACGGCAACGTGGACACCGCAAAGTACGTCTGCTCAAACCCACTGAACTGGATGCTCCCTGTCCTATCCAAGCCTCCAGGAACCACTTGCTTTGCTTCACCTGCTTTGAAGACATAACTTAAATGAGTTTTAAAAGGACCAATAAGAAAAGAGGTTGGGAATCACTGTCTGGGCTTCCAAGAAGACCACAGTTTGTTTTGTATGAGTGCAGGACTGTTTTGTTCAGATTACATTAGACGTGCTCTGCACAATGTTCATAGACTATAATTTTACGGACTTTTACATTTTGTGTTGTCATGATAAACTCATGACTCGGAACAGCATCCCATTTCTCTTTTTGGTTTTACCTCAGGACGGCACAGATTACCGTTCTTCTGGGAATCAACCGAATCCCGGGAGCTGACATGTTTTTCCCCCCTTTTTTTTTTTTAGTGAGTCTTCAGAGGAGGAGTCAACGGTGGAGAGGGAGGAGGAGATCGGTGCCCACGATGCATTCGGCAGCAGCACCAAGACGACAGAGGTCCCAGCTGAACCACACGTACAACAGGGTGAGGACCGAAGGAAAATCGCCACGTTTACTTGTCTTTATCCCTCCCGGAGCTGCTGAAGCAGCTGGATTTGAAACTAGCATCATCCAAGTACACGGTTCCATTAGTGCCGAGTTCTGGCAGCTGGTTGTCTGTTGTTGCTGGAGTCAGCATTTGTGACAACGGTTTTCCAGAGGAAGGAGACTCCGCATTCTTTGGCAGAACAAACTTTGCTTCCCTTTTCCTTCCCTTAAAACCCAATTTTGACTTTGTTTATCCCAATACACACGGCACTTATTCCATCATATTTGGTAACATGAAGAAAATTGTATCATATGTTGCTGGTAGTTTTGTTTTTTATGAGAAGATTGATTATCATCTTCCCAGTGAGGGTCATAAATCCATAAAATATATTCAAAGCATCCTGCTAGTAATTGGGCCTATAGCCCATCTGTCTCCCTTGCTGCTGAATCCCAACCTGGGTGGCAGCTTTTCCCCTCGTTAATTATTAAAACCCACCGGGTTGTTTTGTTTTGTTTTGTCGGATCCTCCTGCTAAAATGTCTCCGGCTTTGCTCTATCTGCCGAAGACGGAAAAGCAAAATGTAAAACAATCAAATATTGGACATTATTTTCAGTAACACTTAGTCTTATATTGGGGTTGTTATTTTCTCTTCTAATTGAGTTTGGCTTAGAGGGTCGTTTTTGTATAAAAACCTCTGATCAACTGACATTTTTAAGATTTTTTGATGATTCTAAGTAAATAAAAACAAAAGCTATGTTGTCTCCAGGTCCTGATCCAGGTTTCTTCCCTCTTAAAGGGGAGTTTTTCCTGCCACTGTTTGACTTAAGGTTTTTCTTCCACTAGGGAAGTTTTTACCTGGCGTTGTTTATGTAATAATTGCTCGGGGGTCATGTTCTGGGTCTCTGGAAAGCGCCTACAGATATCTTGTGTTGTAATAGACGCTTTATAAATAAAATTGAATTGAGTTGTATTAGATCCGTGTTGGATTTTTAGGCACCATCTTCACTAATTCTCTCTGGATTTTATGCCAATTTGTCGCTGTAAAAGCTTTAATATTAATGACATTTATCACTCCGATACAAATACAAGATGCATTTGGTGGGGTGTTGGGTGGCGAGGGATACAAGCCAAATGAAGCACCGAGCCAGCAGAGTCCAAAAAGCTCCGGCGTGCGGCGCCGCGGCTGATGAGTTGGCGTGGGATACCTAAAAGGGCAGAAAGGAGACGCTGGTCCATGTGGAGAGTATCAAAAAGCACCTGCAACGCTGGGACAGATTTTACACAATCTATGATTAGTGTGGCAGGTCTCATGAATCTGCTCGTGTCGGGCACAGATGGAAGAGTTGTGTACTAACGTCAAGATTATCGTTGCATTGATTGTCTTTGAAATTGAGACCTCGATCTTGTTCCTGTAACTTTTTTTTTTTTGTTTTGCTTTTTTTTGGGGAAAGCTAAAGTAGTGCGGCCCATGGGGTTGAAGATATGGGAAATATATTTCCTCTCTGATTGGGGTTTTCCATGAGCAGAGTATCTGATACAGTCTGTGGGGGGAGATTTGAGAAGTCAGAATAGTTTTTGGGTTTTTTTCTGAATAAGGACGAGAGGTGGGATGGGGTTCTGAATGTCCTCCTCTCATTTTTTTTTTAGTGACTGCCCAGCGACCAGCCTCGCTGTCGGTGCCGGCGGCAGCAGAGTCCTGCCTCTGGACGTCGCAGTGCGACGGAGAAGTGAAACTCCGGATTGGTGACTCCGGCGTGGCCGCCGAGCCCCCGTTGACTGTTAATCAGATGTTCACCTCGGCTGTGAAGCGCTTTGGTGACTACACAGCTCTGAGCTGGAAGGAGGGCGAGCAACAAAAAAGCCTCAACTACAAAGATTACTACCAAGCCTGTCGCATAGCTGCCAAGAGCTTGTTGAAGGTATTTTTATTTAATATTTCCACCTTTGTCTCAGCCTGTTCGCTGACTTCTTGATGGTATAAATCATCGAACATCGTGTGTTTACTTTTCTCTGGGTTTGAGCTGCTCACTGTTTAGATTGTGCTCAGAAGACAAATGAATAAAGTACTTGTATTTCACCAATTTCTTAAAGCTTTTCATGAAATGTACTCTCATAACTTTTAAGAAGGTCTCAGAAGTTCCTTAGCTTGTTGAGGTTCATCAGGTAAGAAAACTTTCTGGGTTACTGTGGATTCAGCATTTATGACAGTGCCTGATATTTAAATAATTTAAAATGACTTGGAGAGCATGTTTGCTTTTGCTATTGAAACGTGGGCAGTCCAGTAAATGTGAGTGTCAGCGTTTTTTATTGAAAAGTGACCGTGATGCTCGAAGAAAAAAGGGAGTGTAGAAAAGGGAGTGCATGCCCAGATATCTAAACAAATGGCACAGAAGACTTCCAGGCTGTAAAACAACTGTCTTCAGTCGTCGCTGCTCGTGTGCAGTTTAATCAACGCCAAGTGGAACGAGATGTCGCATAGCTCAGCACAAAGGAGGTGTGGCGTCACCCAGACAGTGAGGCAGCTCCGGTCCGGCTTTAGCTGTTCAGACTGCAAGACAAAGCATGACATTGTTATAAAAGTCGATGCTGTTAGTCAGCACGGAGGCCCGTTCGTACGTGCACGTAAAGAGACGTACTTGCAGTTTCTCTTCTGTCCACACGCACTCAACCCAGCCTCGTTCTGATGCCTCCACTGAGAAGCTGAATCCTTCGTTTGCTGTAAGACGTGTGGCGCAAAACCTACTGAGATTTATTTATTATTTTAACTCCTGGTAACTATTAAGACTGTCCAACATGTTCTGCTTCCTTTGCATCTCCTTTCTAATTAATGATGATTTTGTAACAGTCTGCGCTGTTCTTTTTATGCACCTTTCTGCAGCTTGGCTTGCAGCGCTACCACGGTGTCGCCATCCTGGGCTTCAACTCTGCTGAGTGGTTCATCTCTGACATTGGAGCCATTTTGGCAGGGTGAGTTTTACTTTTTCTTATTTTTTTTTCTTAAAGTTCAGCGTTGTGTTCAGAGCTCCTTGGAGGCTGGGTAGGGATATTTACATATTGTCCAAACTGAAGTGATGGTCTTTGACCTGAACTGTGAGTGTCCCAGAACATAGCCCTGAGTGTCGTCCCATTCGGCACGTAGCTCCTTAACGACATACTCAGCAGCGTGATGCCCCGCAGGGCCGCAGAGACGTGGCCTTCAGTGCACCTCTGCGAGACTTACAGATGCATTTTTAACTACTTTGGACTTTCACTACATTTTATGGAAGAATATTATACTTTTCACTCCAGTAGTGATCACCTGATGTCATTTAGATGAAAGTTTTAGCTCCAAAATGACTATTTGTCCTTATTTGTCTGTTTAAAACATCATAAATCAAAAGTAGCAACTATTTAGACTTTGGATGGGATTTGTGTTTATATAATGTTGGTTTTTATTTATCAGTATGAACTGATGACCTCAGGCTAGAGAGAGGGACAGACTCCTTCCGTTTAACGAAACATAAACTGAACACGCTGATTAGTCAAGGCCGCGGCTGCTTACATCACCACACATCTGCTCTGTGACTGTGGGATTTTCAAGCCGTGCCGAATTTCTAAGCCCCAATAATGAGGAAAGACTTGCGAGTGTACCGCAGTATGTAAGCAAGTCAGATATAGAGAAACGTTGCAACAGCGAGTGCCGAGATAAGATGCCACTTGAAGCCTTTTCAAACACACTCAGTGGCATGTTGACTCACACACCTTCTCAGCTCGGTGCTGATTCATCACAAAGGGAATGTAAACTTGTTGAGCCTGTCACCTGTGAACTGAAATCGCAGATTGTGTTTGATAAACGTCGTAGGAGACAGTTATGGTTTCCAGTTTCGCTCTGCACCCAAAGAGGATGCAAGACATTCTGGTGTGGGAGTTTCTGTTGCCCCATCCCTGCCACAAGCTACAATCTTTTCTTTTAATTTCTTTTTCTCCACATTGCTTTTCAGTTTTACATGGAAAGGTTAAAAACACTCGTTACGCTGCTTCTAATTTCAACAACGGCTGTTGTTGTTATTTAAATTTGCTGATCTTTTGTCATGTCTTGAATAACAGTCTAAAATTCAAAAGTCCTAAAATGAAAGTTTCCGTAGCTGACCTTCGATTCTCCAACACGTCACCTCTGTAACAGGATTATATGTTTACTGCAGGAGGAGGACCGTGTCTTCAGCTGTGTCAAAGATCACCGCTTAGATGGTGTTTAAATCTGTAGTGAGAATCATTTTACCCTACGTAGTTCACTCTGTATCTAATAATGTGCATCTCTCCAAAATCGTTCCATGTATGTTTTAAAGCTCAGACATCGTAGTTAACCCCAGAGATTTTTTCTATCTCGTTGACGTTGCATCTAAAACAATAACTCTGTGACATCTCGAGTGTCGTAAATATTCGAAGGGTCAGTTCTAGTTCAGTTTTAGGCATGTTGAGCTTCAACAGTGTCTCCAGATGAATTTAAAGTCCAGCCTAAATCAGAAATAGGCTGAGTGTCAGCGTTTTCAAAGAAAAGACTTAAAAAAGCGTTGGGAATTGATGTGATACGTTGGGATGTGATGCGTTGGGATGTGATGGGTTGGGATGTGATACGTTGGGATGTGATGCGCGTCTTTGAAATTCTGTCCGAGTGACAGGACGGGTTTTGTGCCTCTGGTTTGTCTAACCATGACCGTCCCTGGACTCTTTCAGCGGGTTTGCTGTGGGCATCTACACCACCAACTCTCCCGAAGCGTGCCAGTACATCGCAGAAAGTTGCAAAGCCAACATCATTGTGGTGGAGAACCACAAACAGCTGCAGAAAATCCTTCAGGTGAGACGACAGCAACCCTGCATTTAACCCATTAACAGTAGTCAGATTTTAACTTAAATTTATTTAAATTACACTCATCTTCACATAATTTATATTAATGAAGGATGCTTCACAATTTTTATTAGATGGGTATCTGGTTTTTATTCCCACTATATGGTAACACTTTCTTACTCTTACGTAAGAAAACAGCACGAACAAATATAGCAGGAGTTTATAATTTTATCTACTAAAATAAATAAAGTAGTTTCTTTTGCATCTGTGACCTTATCACATCCAGAGATTTTTCTCTTCATTTTTTTGAGTTAGATTGCATCTGCAACATTCTTAAAAAAAAAAAAGAAGCAAACAGTTAAGGGATCTTTTATTTATTTTTCCCAGGGCGAAAAATAATTAAGATCTGCAGAAAAGCATGGCAGCGTTGAGCATTGCAGCGCTGTCGGGACCGTCTGCAGGTTTAAACTCAGCACATCGTGTTATTTTTGTTCCCAGATCAAAGACAACCTGCCTCACTTGAAAGCCATTATCCAGTACAAAGATGCACTAAAAGAGAAGCTGCCAAATCTGTACACGGTAAGCACATGCACATGCACACACTCTGCACCAGACGTATAAAAAGTTTAATTGAGAGCCAGAAAGTTCATCCAAGTTGTTTCTTTCTTTTTTAACTTTTTCTGTGCTTCACAGTGGGCAGAGTTCATGGAATTTGGACGCGATGAACCCGACGCAGCTCTCGACGCGATCATCTCCAGCCAGAAGCCCAATCAATGCTGCACGCTCATCTACACATCAGGAACCACGGGCCAGCCCAAAGGAGTCATGCTGAGCCATGACAACGTAAGCTGGGAGAGCCACGTGACGATTCTGAATCTCAAGGGTCACATGTCTGCTGCCTGACACCGACGGCAGACAGTCCTGTTTTGTAAAGCGAAGAACTGGCTGCCTACCAGAGGGTTTTTATGGGAGACACGTTCAGAAATATGCAGCGTATATATATTTGAGAACATCCTCTGATGTGATTAAACCGGTTGTTTGACATCAGTGGTTAAAGTTCAGCAGGTTTCAACTTGTTAAACCGTCAAACAAACGAGGACGTTCAAGCACGTCAGCTGTAGTATGTGCATCTGTTTTACTTTATACTTGACTACATTTCAGAGATGGCTATAAGAAAAAACTAAACGCGTAAAAAAAAAAGTTCTGGTTAAAGTTTGTGGTTTAGTTTCTAAACAGTTTCCCACCTAAACCTAATAAACACATTTTTTTAAAAAGAAGATAAGTTTTAAGTCAAAGCTTTTGCTTTATATTAGAACATTATCCGCTTTAAATTGTTAGTTTTTCTTATTTCTCCCTGTCTGGTAAGGTTTAAATAACCAGCTGACTCATGCAAAGTTCACATATAAAGATGACATAACCTCCCGCACATCAAACGGTTCCACGGGTCATAAACGCCGTGTCCTCGTCTCCTTCCGCTCAGATAACTTGGACTGCGCTCTCCACCGGCAAACACGTGCATCTCACAGACGCCACTGAGGTCCAGGAGTCGGTGGTCAGCTACCTGCCGCTGAGCCACATCGCAGCTCAGATGGTCGACATCTGGGTCACCATGAGGGTCGGAGGGGCGACCTACTTCGCTCAGCCAGATGCCATGAAGGTGAGATGCAGCCGCTGTGAGGAACGTGCATCTGCCAGAGAGTTTACGTTATATTCCCACAATGCCTTGCTTATGTTGGCTGTCATAGAGATGTAGATTAAATAATATATTTGTACTTATTGGTGTACTGGTTTGGATGTAGCTCAATACAACCACATAGTAGAGTTTACGTGCGTTTAGTACAGCCTGTCATCCAGGTCGAGGGACATCTGAAGTTCTGGTGTTGGGTTGGGGTTAGTTGTCAAGTGGATCGTAGTGAATCAGCAAGTCTTAGAAACATCAGATCCTTAAAGCCTTCACTAGTCATTTGCATGTTTCACAACATGTCTCTTTACAATTCAAGTGTGGAATATAGCTGGAGAGCAGCGTTGCACCAGAAGCCCTCCAGATGTCCAGCTGGGACATGTGACTGTTGCACAGACAGACAAGTCCTCTTTGTATCGCGTTGTAATGCTTAGTTCTTTCAAGCTTACTGCAGGACTTTGTGGTCAAACTTGATTCCATGTGAGATCTTTGACTTGAAACCAACCATGCAGCCACAGATTGTTCATGTCTTTCATTTCAGGGCTCACTAGTAAACACTTTGAAGGAGGTGCGACCAACAGCCTTCATGGGCGTCCCCCGTGTCTGGGAGAAGATGCAGGAGAAGATGAAATCGGTCGGAGCAAAGTCTTCAGCTGTACGCAGGAAGGTCGCTGCCTGGGCCAAAGATGTGGGTCTGCAGACCAATAAGACCAGGATGAACCAGTATGTGCACATCCGAAGTGACAGCCAGGGTTCAGTTCCTGCTTGTTTCCAGTTTTTCAGCTTCTTTTCTCGTCGCCGTTATTGGAATGTTCTTTGTTTTATGCGTTGCATCATGTCTGTAAAATGACGGTCGCATTTCTGTCCTCCCTCAGAAACACAGCAGCTGCTCGGACGCCATTGAGCTACCACATAGCCAAAAAGCTTGTGTTCAAAAAGGTTCGCAAGGCCCTGGGCCTGGACCGCTGCAACAAGTGCTACACGGGGGCCGCACCCATCACCAAAGACACCCTGGAGTTCTTCCTCAGCCTGGACATCCCGCTGTACGAGCTGTATGGCATGAGTGAGAGCACTGGACCTCACACCATCTCCCGGCCCGAAGCCTTCAAACTCACCAGGTGCTTTGGTCTTTGTGCTGCATGGCCAAGTTGACCCTGTAATGCTTGATATATTAAATAGTTTTTAAATTTGAACTGTCTATTGTACATTGACATTGACATTGACAGAATTCCTATCCTCAGACATATTGGGTATCAAATATGAAGCATCTGTTATTTTAGAGTTAATGTTTCTTTTTCTCTTCCAGTTGTGGTAAAGAAATTCCAGGATGCAAAACAAAGCTGCACAATCCAGACGAGGAGGGAAACGGTGAAATCTGCTTCTGGGGACGTCACGTGTTTATGGGTTACCTCAATATGCCCGACAAGACGGAGGAGACTCTGGACGGTGAGGGTTGGCTGCACTCGGGCGACCTGGGAAAGCATGACGAGAACAAGTTCCTCTTCATCACTGGGCGAATTAAAGGTATGAGAAGATAAGAATCTGCACTCCTACCAGAGAGGCTTTCTGCTTTTGGAGCATCAGTTTAATTTTCAGCACTCACTAAATCCCAATACAATATTTTTCCTTCTTGTACTTATTTAAATGTTCTTGTTTTATCTGTCTGTCTGCAGAGCTGATCATCACAGCCGGAGGCGAGAACATCCCTCCTGTTCCTATTGAAGATTCAGTGAAGGACGAGGTGCCACTGATCAGCAACGCCATGCTGATTGGAGACAAGAAAAAGTTTCTATCCATGTTGCTCACCATTAAGGTAAAGTGTCTGTTTATCTATTTATCTATTTATTCTTATCAGTTTCTCTTTGCAGTCAATCTGTAACCTTGTCAACACCAGTGTTCCATCTGTCACCTCGATCACAAAGTTACGTCCTGTCTCTGAGAGATGCATTTAAAAACAGGTTCTTAGAATTGTAAACATCCGCTGTTTATCTTGTTAGTCTCTTGAAGAACAAGTGTTTTTGGTTTGTTATGAGTCTAATCAAAGGGCAAAGGAAGCTGGTTCTCATACGTTTAATGTCCGCTTCTGCCACCTGGCGGTGCTCAACAAAACTACAACACCATCGTCACCATCTGCAGAATCAGTGCAGCCTGCAGAGTTCAGATGTTGCAGGATGCAAAATAAAGGTTCGCGATTTTCCTCCCGGCAGTGCCAGGTGAACCCAGAGACGGGCGACCCTGAGGATGAACTGACACCGGAAGCCGTGGAGCTTTGCAGAAAGATGGGCAGCAACGCGTCGCGTGTCTCCGAGATCGCAGGTGGCAGAGACCGCGCGGTCCACACGGCCATCCAGGAGGGAATCAACCGGGTGAACAAGAAGGCCACGTCAAACGCACAGCGCATCCAGAAGTGGGTTGTTCTGGAGCGGGACTTTTCCGTCGGTGGAGGAGAGTTGGGTGAGTGTAAACATGGACTTTTTATTTTTTAAAGCTACTTTGCACAACATGTCTTTTATTTCATCCTTCTGACTTGTTACAATGAAACGGTGAGCAAACTTGATTCTTACTGTTTAATGTCAATATACATGTGAAGAAACGTAAAGATATACAGAATTTTAATGAGTAGAAAAACCTTAGCTGCAGTTTAAAAAGTGTATTTGTTGCATTTATTTTTAGTTGCTGGGACGACTGTAGTTGTTTTGAGCTATTTGGCATGAATTTGTTGCTTGTTCGAGGATGTTTAAACTCAAGCTTAAGTGTGTTTTTGTGTTAATAAGCCGAAGTTTACCCGTCGTTGTCCTCCCACAGGGCCAACCATGAAGCTGAAGCGGCCAGTGGTGCTGAAGATGTACAAGGAGCAGATAGAAAACTTCTACAAGGACCTGCCAACTCCAACAACCCCAGACAACCAGCTGCCTGCCAAGTAGACGTTTCCGGACGCGTAGACGCGCTCAGCAGTCCGCCGTCTCCCTCGCGTCATTTTGCTCCCGTTTATAAATGTTTTGCCTTAAGTTGTGCTCGTTTTTTTTTGTCTCGGTTTAAACTTGTGAGGAAGCCATTGTAAAACAGCTTTATGAGTTTTGAAAATGCAACCGGCTGAATTCAGCTGTTCGTACCTCTGAAACAGTAACATGAAGTATCAGCAGCAGGAGAAGAAACCACAGTTATGCTTGAAGTAAAAAAAAAAAAAACAGGATCCAAACCAAAAAAACGGAAGAAAACCACCATTATTTTTGCATTATTTATTTTTAGTTTGCCAGTTTTATCCACCAAAAAAAAAAAAGAATCAAATGAAGAAACATTTCAGATGAACTGTTTTGTGACGTTCACAAGCGTTGCGTATTTCTCATGTGTTGGGTTTTAGTTTGGATAAAACGAACCTGGCTGTTGTTTTGTACGTGTTGAAGACGGACGAAGCATTCTCCATCTGCACGTTAAAGCTATCTGAAAATCCTAAACATGAAGCCATATCTATTGCTTTTGTATCTTTAAAGGTCTTTGCGTGTGTTCTGATTATCTGTGCAGACTCATTTATTGTTGTAATTTTGTGGAATACTGTAAATATGTTTTGCTTTCATAATTATTCCCCTGGCTTTGTTTGTTATTTTTATTTTTCAGTCATTCCTGCGACACTCGCATGCCGCACCTCCTCTTTTCTCTCTGTGCTTGGGTGTGGACACCGAGTGAAATGTACATGAGGTTTGATGGAGACCTTGTGGTTTGTTGCCAAAATGCATACACAAAAATGGGAATGTTCAAGGTGTCGTACCAGGCTGTCTTCAGCCACCTCGACTGCATTTTTGTGTAAGCAGGACATGAACTCCGAACATAAGTTATTGCACTCCGAACAGCTCGTCTTGTACATGCAGCAGCTGTATTATAGGTTTGTGTAGCACTCTGACCGAGTCAAAGTGAACGTTAAGCTTGCTGGCTTTTGTCCCTTAAAGTAGCTGAAGTTTAGGGTAAATAAGACCAGTATATTTACACAGTTAAAGGAAATGACGGTGATTCAGACGGTGTGGGCGAATGGGTTTCTTCTGTTCCTGCAGCTTCCTTCTAGCCGACGGAATCACGTGGACTTTGAGGAAAACGTTCATGTTTGATATGTGGTATTGACTGGTGGTGAAATGACTGCACTTTTATTGTACAAACTGTGGTGTTGAAGTTTGCCCAAAAATACTGTTTGTAAGTTCTTACATGAACCCAAACTGAAGACTGGATTTACCTGAACCTGAAGAGCTGTTGAGAGAAAAATATGAATAAAAAAAAAAAAAATCAGGGTTTACGGATGGAGACGTGCCCTACAAGCGAAGTGAAGAACGCCTGTTTGTGATGACAGAAATGTGAACATCTGAGTGAGCAGTTCTGGAATAAAAGTTTATTACAGTCGAGTGTGGTGAGCTTACTTTAAAGTGTTGAAAAGCAGACATGAAAATGGATCATGCAGGGAATACTGAAGTTTAATCCAAGAAGCTAAATACGTTACTTTGCTGTCCAAAATCTATTTAACCTCATTTGTTTACATGTATAAGCGTCTGTAGTTGCACAACCAAACACTAAGTGGCGGTGCAGGTTCCTTTCTGCTGCGCCGAGTCCTTCGGTTTACCATCTTCAGGTCCAGCAGACGCTTCGGTTTACCATCTTCAGGTCCAGCAGACGCTTCGGTTTACCATCTTCAGGTCCAGCAGACGCTTCGGTTTACCATCTTCAGGTCCAGCAGACGCTTCGGTTTACCATCTTCAGGTCCGGTAGACACTTACACAGACACTAGGAAACAACCTCCTGTAGCTCAGATATATAAAGAGCAATTAAAGTTGCATCTTATCCAGTTTGGAGCTGACAAAGGCTGAACATTAAGTTGTTTTTTTTTTTGTTTCTTTTAACAGATATTGCAGCAATCTTTCCACCCTACTTGAAAACGAAGTACCAGCGGTAAATACATAAAGGACTAAAATTAATTGTCGTGGACCATCATTAGTCTTTAATTTTGTTTTCCATTTAGGTTAATATTAAAGTAGAAATGTAATGGTGTAATTTATTCAAGCTCAGAGTTCCCCGCATACCGTGGTAGATAATTATGACTCTTACTGGTGCTGCCCCAAACATGTTATTAAAGGATATAGTTGACAGCTTTGAGGCGACTTTATATCAGACATGTCTGGTCCAGGTCTTAATGCCTAAAGCTAAGGAGAGGAAATACATGATACATCCCATCAGCAGCTGTGTACAGCACTCTTACAATAACACTTTAACTGTCAATGACACACTATGATGATATTTTTAACTCAGAATCTAAATATAATGATCCATTTCAGTTTTTTTAAGAGGCTCTGAATATTTTTATAGGTGCAGGTTTTCTGCAGTTGAAGTTTGCACTTCGCCGCTTCTGTCAGGCTTTTATTGACAGGATAGAAGTTGCTGCTCTCCCAACAACACCGACACTTTGGAAAAGCAGCATTAACAGAAGCCCGATGCTGAGGCCGATAAATGTCATTCAGAAGGCTTTCATTTTAATCTATTGCGTCTTTTCAAAGTGTTTTGCACTAAGAGGGTCCGTTAAGTTTGTCACCGATTATTGATCGGCCTTTCCTAAAAGACTCCCCTCGCTACGGCAACACCGTTGGTCCACTTGCTCGTTTGTCCTTTTGACCCCTGCAGAATCATCGCCGACCACATGAACTCTCCGTGACCCCTCCGCCAGCACCGGGGTCACACCGGGGTCAATGACTGGACACACGGGGACAACAGTACTTAATGACTTTATTAATAATATGATTTCAAAATAAAAAATAACATAAAATAACACGTTTTGTCCTTGTTAACAACTTGCATCATATGGCCACATGGTGGCATCGCAATGCCAAGTTTTTTTTCTTTTTTAAAATACCAAATTGTTCTTCTGCCATCCAGTTCATTTGTTCTGCTCGTTGTTGTTTGACCACATACATGGAATTCATTTTGAATCCAGCCTCCCCTATTTTTTTTTTTTTCTTACCCCTGCTCAGAAAAAAAAGAAACAAAATTATAAATACAGGCAACCCTGTCCCTTTGTCACAGACACATTATGACACAGCCGACAAAGGAACGTCTCCGTCTGCATACCGTCCCTCCAACCCCTCGTACGTTTTCTCCGTTTCTTCATCTGCTGCAGATCCACACAGTAGATGATCTACCTTTGTTGTATTATACACATATATAATCATTATAGTCTCGGTGGAAACGCTCCACGGTCACAGCCCTGCTCAGAGTTAGAAAGTGAAGGGGCTGCTGGTGTGGGTTTTTGTTGGTTTTTTTCCTTTTTTAAGTTATTCTCCTGTACGTCTACAATGTGAACAATAAAAATCTCAGGTTTGTTATCACCTCTCTGGTGTGTTTCTGTACAGTGCACGACTGAAAACACTACAGTACCCATGATCTTCAGCTCAAGCTGAGGAAGAAGCCAGTCAAGAGTCCACGTGAATAAGAATAGTAGCATAACTTCGCCGTTACTGTTAAAATACTCAAGGCACCATGCAACACCCTCATCTTTGTAGTTCTTGCAGCAATGCACCTTGGGAGTAATAGGTAAGTAATCAAAACATTTGCTGATTTGTTTAGAAGTGTTTAAACGGTAGGCACATAGCAGTTTTCTGCTGGAAAGTCCAGAAGTGCTCCCCTCACTTTACAACTCTGTCTCCTATGATGTGTTTCTTCAGGTTCAAGTTATCCCTAATAAAAATAGAATCAAGTGGCGATGACTATTTGTTTGGTTACAGACTACTATGAATGCGTACAAAAATCAAAACCAGACACAGGAAACAAACCTTTTTTTTTACTCCTTTTGATGTTTTTTGCTTTTGTTTTGTGTTTTTCCCACCCCTCCAGTTCCTGAATCCAAATAAACTCCTCACGTCTTCCCTTCTGGTCCGGCTATTTGTACTCAAAGCAGAGGGTAACAACAGTTTAACTCATCCAGCTCAGATTTTCCTACACCTGTTTGTTGGTGTTCAGCTGTCAACAGAATCATGATGCACAAAAAAAAAAAAAAAAAACGAAAAAAAAAAGAAAAAAAAACGGAAAAAAAACATACCCCATAAAAACATTTCATGCCTAAAAACAGATTCAATGCGCATGTTTGTGTGTAAATATTGACAACACATGCCTAAATAAACACAATTAAATAACAAAAAAAAAAAAAAATAAAAAAAAGATTGGCAAAAAAAAAAAAAAACAAAAAAAAAAAAACCTCAATTCATATTGTATTGCATGTAAATATTGTATAAAATCCTTAAAAATACAGTTTAGGTAACTACTTAAGTACTGAAGTCATCACAGCCAAAAGTGCAGAGGTCCATAAATAAAACATTGACTGTGGGTAGACAGTAGGGCTTCTCCCACATGACTCCCCCTTGTCGCCGCCGCCGCCACAAGGGACTAAAAGAGTGCCCGGTCAAGGGTCACAGTTCATGAACTACGACTTAAACGTTCCCACATCGGTTGCACAGAGAAGAGGACAGAAAGGAAAGTTGTTCTTCATCAATACTTTCCTATATCGCTGACGAACACACTCGCAGTCAAACTCGCACAAAGTTCACTCTCGATTATCGCGGCCTGAAGTTGACGAGGCACACCTTGAAGAAATGAAGGTGGCAGCGGGGGCGGGGGAGGGGGGGTGAGAGGGCAGGAAGGTTACTCCAGGGAACGTAAGGCGGTCTGGACTAGGTTTACCTTTTAGTTGAGTTTTTTCTTCTCGTTGTCGCCTTCTGTCGTCGTCCCCCCTCCCTCTCCCATGCTCAGATGGTGTTTGCAGTAAGGAGTGTGTACATGTCGCTCAGGCAGCAACAGACAAAGATGGCAAAGGATTAAAGCTATTGAAGCGTCAGAGTAAAAACATCGTCAGCGGGAAGATTAGGAGGCGAGGGAGGGGACAGCTCGCTGATGGACCGGCCCACCGTGGCCCAGTGTGTGTTCGCATGTGTGTGTGTGAAGCTAAAAGTGACCAAAAAAACATAAATAAGTAAAATTCACCAAGGGCCTGAATCAAAAAGAGACTTTGGGAAAAGCTCGAGGCTGGTCTCACAAATCTGACTCCCACCACACGCGTGACAAGACGCAGGACTGATCGAGAGTAGTGTCATCAATACGTGACAGCGCTGATGATTCTGTGAAGAAATGTTGTCAGTGCAGCAGCAAAACACAAATGAGTTCAAACATAAAAACACGTAGGCAATATACAGGAAGTATAAAAAAAGAGCATAAAAATACACAACAGCAGTCAATTAATACAATAATCAAACACTAAACGCGTGCTGGCGCTGAAGAGAAGGTTTTAAAACTGTACAAAGACTTCCTGAACAAAAAGGACAAAATAAAAGTCGATATTTTACGTTCATCTACGTGGAAAGATGACACCGTTTTGGTTGCAAAAAGCTAAAGAGTCAATTTGTATGCAGTACGTTTTGACAAAAGAAACAATTATTGCTCATTACTCCACAACCACGAACAAAAGCAGCACCTAAACGGCTGGCAAACACACAATTATATTTATGGACACTTTGAAACTGCAGTTACATTGTTCAAATCCGAGTGCATTTTAAACTATTAAAACCACGACTGCAGTGCCAGGTAACCCTGGTACAACTAACCTAATCGTGGCCTTCAGTAATCGCTGATCAAAGTGGTAAGTGCCTAAGATCTAAGTGTTCATTCTTCCAAGAGACGTGGCAGTGGAGAAATCTAACATAATCTAGCAGCTAATTTTCAGTGGGTGGATTAATCGTTATTAATGTTACGTTATATTCATGATTGTCACTTTGATCGAAAAGAAAGAAAAAAAAAAAAAAAAAAAAAGTGTTTGGCCTAGTCTCCAAGTATTTGTCTCTTAGCTGCAGTAAGGAAACATTAATGCAATTAAAATATGTTGCAAAAGTCTGAGAATTTCAGTGCAATTAAATGCAACTGTTTCTGTCTTTCAGTTCTGATAACTACATCCCGTCGTTTGTAATTGGCTGGAGAGACTGAGCAACGTTTAGATCACTTTCTTTAAAACTTGGCTTACAAGCATCAGTATGTGTGTCATCAGATAAATAACAGGGAAGTGCAAAGAAGTCAAAGATATGTCTGAAGAGCTGTCCACCACAGAGGACATTCAGCATCATTCAGGATTCAATTACCATCATCTCTAACAAAGGCATGCAATACTTAAAAACAAAAAATAAAACGATAATCTAAAACAAGATAACTGTTCCTGCTACGAATTGCTTGAAATATTATCATCCAACTCAGCAAAGCATCACATGCTTACTGATGAGGTGACTGGTTAAAGCGAGCCAGATTTGTGAGACGGTCACTCCAAACGTAAACCAACAGTCTGAATTCTTGATTCAGGCCCCTGTGGAACACCTTTCCAACTTGTAAAGAGAAAAAAAACAAAAACAGAAAAAAACAAAACAAAAGGGTTTTCTTTGCTTTCTTTTGTACCCACATGTCCATTATTGTTGCAATGTAAGAGCATGTCTTTTTTGGTATAAAACACCCCACCGTTAGTTCAAATGCTTCAAACAGCTTTAAGAGGGAGCCCCAGACCCTTTTCAAAAACACCATTCACAAAACACACAGCTAAAAAAAACAAAAAAACAAAACAAAACACAGCTGACACAGCTCTTACTATAGCTAATTAAAAAGTGAGAAACTACCACAGTCATCTGACGCTTCCTCTTTAAACACTAAACCTAATCTCAAAGAGCAAAAACATGAAAAACATGATCACCATCAATGAAAAATTGCCATCTATGGAGGTTTGATTGACAGAGACATTATTGATACAAGGACAATAGCCTACAAAGGAGAAGTAGGAATGGAGGCCATTAAGACAATACTGGATTCAGGCATCCCAATTAACACTTGTTTCCCCAAAGGGGGTATTGTGGGGGTGTTGTCTTCAATCTGTGTGGACATGACCACCAGAGCGCCCCCCCCTCACACTGCGAGTCTCAGAAAAGGCACTAGAGTGGGGCTGTTGCTAGCTGTAAAAAAGTAAAAGCGATATACATTCATAGCTCACAGGTTTTCTTAACCGCAATCTGGGAATAAACACACAAAATGCACTTGTAGAAAAATAAAATATTAAAAAAAAAAAAAAGAAAAGAAAAAAAAAAAAATAAGCGTGGCCCCTAATTTTCTCTTATTTTTGGATTCTGGGAAACAAGTATGGCTACTTTTTCACGGCCTTTTGAAATTCCTTTCCCGCCCAACCTTACCCACCACCTAGAAGGCAATTTAGGAGTGATCCTCCACTGCTCTGGCCGCGAGCAGTCGAGCCCTTTCATGCACGCCAATATGAGGGAATAAAAAAAAAGGGGGGTGGGGGTGGGGGAGGGTGGAGGGGCCTTTCGTGGGAAGGGAAAGGGGAGCTGTTGGCGGGAGGTCAAGGCTCAGCTTTCAGTGCGAGGAAGCAGAGGGGAAACTCAACAGAACATATGTTTTCAGATGTTCAGGCAACGGACCTCGGTGAAGTCTCACGCACACATCTCATGTCTTCATGCACAGTAACAAGAGTTTGGAGGGAAATGTGTGTTTTAGGGTGCTACTTCACTTAATCCCCCTTTCTTTTTAGCATTTACAGGCACATAAAACATTTAAAACTGGCTTATAACACACTGTTGGGTTCTTACATGTGCCTTTTTCTACAAAAGGCATGTTTTATGTTTAATACTTTGCACTTTAAGGGCATTCAATGCCTGTTTAAATACGAGCTCACACTACGGTGGCCACAAAAGCAGTTCGGGTGTCAGTGTACCAGCGTGCTTCAGAAAATAACCCCTGGAAAGCTGCAGCTTTTGCTTATTGAAAGGCAACGAAACTGCGCATTAGTGACATCAGGTATAATTTTTTAATATAATAAGAAAATGCAGCAAAAGCTCCTAGAGAGTATTGTTGTATGGGTTATTTGTAGCTTTGATGACACTAGATTTGCTTCTTTTTTTAAAAATCTAACCTGCAGTATTGTCACATAAAATTGGGAACAATTCAAAGAGACCTTTTCTTTTTCTGGTAAAGCATGAATTACCGCCATCACACAAAGAGCAGCTAAAGGAAACAAGAGAAAATAAATCTGGCCTGTGTTTGAGCATACAACTGATGAAATGATCCATAAAAGTGTTGTTTATCCTCCCGCGGATTTTACAATCTCAACGATGCTGCCTGCATCTAGAGTCTTCTATTTTTAGTTGTCGTTTAGTTTCTGCAGGAAAAACATATGTTCCTACAACTAATTTGAAATGTGTTATAAGCCACTGTCTAAATGCTTTTTTTTGTTTTTGTGTTAAATGTTGGATAAGGGGGAGTAAGAGCAACACGCAACCAGGACATGTATTCTGACAGTGTGTTTGAGGAAGGAACAGAACCGGCTGTTTGTGCTCGAGCTTCACAAACAAAGAGAAGTCAGTAACCACAAAGACAACATCTTCTCTTAAACCTAAGCAGTGTTCGCGCACGCGCACACACACACACACACACGCACACACACGCACACACACACACACACAGACAGACGACTCACGCGCACAACTATGTTGGTTGAGAGAGAAATGAGCTCCAGCTGACAAAGAGGGGGGTAGGGAAGTGGAGTGTTCTGCCAAGTAAGGAGTGTGCATACGCAAGGGGGGAGGAAGAGGAGGAGGAGGGGGGAAAGTATTAGGTTTGCAAAGGCGGGAGCGATATGAATGCAGGAGGGTGAGGGAGGGGAGTCTGGGATGAATTCCACAGCTATGCACAGTCAAGAAAGGAGATGGGTAGTGAAAATCCTAATTCTAGATGGATAGCTATACTCCTTCCTACACCTCCTCCTCTTCCAGTTTTCTCACCAGCATTATGTGCAGTTGGTGTTGTGTGCTTGAGCTTGTGTGTTTCTGTTTGGGTGGTAATTGTTCGATGCTTCAGTCTGGCTGCGGCAGACGTAGCCGCTCGTCTCGTCCAAGAACAGATGCAGTGGAGAGGCTACCTCTGCCGCCAACGTCCACACCCCAGCTCCCGTTTCCTGTCACGTGGCTGTCGCCTCCAGGTAGCTCTGTAGTTTGCGGACGGTGGACTCGTCCAGTGAAAATAGGTCAAAGTCAAAGGTGGTGTTGGTTACGTTGAAGTGGCCCGTCTCTTCAATCAGGTTGACGATCTAGCAGAGAGCAGAGTTAATATCGGTGTTACGTTTCAGTTCTGTTTGGTTCACTGAATCACAACTGTTGTCTAGTTGTGTTACGGTGACAAAACACTGCCAACATTCCCTATTCAAGAAGGCACACGTACCTGCTGCAGGACGTTGCGTTCCCTTAATGCCATCAGTCTTCGGTGGAGATCCACCAGCTCCTCTGTATAGGCCTGCAGCAATCACAAACAAGGGTCACTAAGAGGATGGACAGCAGTTGTGGATGACATGTTTGCTGAGATTTCTGTTCTTACTCAACTTGTTTCATGTATATTTAAAATCAAAAATAAGCACTTGGGGCTAGAAACTTGTCTGAATGTAAGGGTCAAGGACAGGGCAAAGTTTCACACGCTATTTTAGTTCAAAGATTTAGATATTTAGATCAAAGTAGAACAAGAGCTTTCACTATGGCCCTCAGTGGACTCCAGGTGAGGTCCTGCAGCATTTTTCTAAGGTTTTCAGGGGATTCTAGTGCCACAGTTTAGATTTCCTGCTTCGGCGTCCATCACTGGATCCCAAATGGGCTCCTCGGTACCTGCAATGCTTTCGTGAGGGGGTCTCGTTAATTAAAAAGACAGAAACAACTCGTTATACAAATACTTCTGGACTTAACTGTATTATTCTGCAACACGCTGCTAACCCATTTGACTATTTGCCTTTTCTAAAGCATGTCTGTGGTCAGATGCACTCAGAGACGCTGGTATGAGGTTTTCAGCTCCGTGTCCTCTGAGTCACACAAGCACTTACACAATGCCCCCTTAAGACATTAAAAAAATTATCTCCAGGCCCTCCTGTGAAGGAGTCACATTAAAAAAAAACAAAAAAAAAAACAACAACTTAAAAACGCCCTACTGGACTAAAAATACTCAATGAAATTGCTTTGGTTAACTAATCCAGTTATGATTGCTGGTTATTATTTTTAGCATTAAGAGCACTTTTATTGTGAAGGAAATATTTAAGCAGCAGGAAGAAAAGACGCGTTTGCGCCTCAGCATGTTAATACTCCACTTTCTAATGAGAATATGCATTTAACCCAATTGTCTGTTTAGCCAACAGCATGTGTGTAATAAAAGAAAAAACTGTAGTGATGCACAGTTTCTAATTATACATTTATTAAACATGCTTTGCTCGCAAACCAGCCATATGGAGCTAATTTATTGGAGATTAATGCTTAATGGCTGATGACTAAAGTTGTGCTCTGTTCTGCTGTCGTTTACGGGCGTGATAGGAACCGTCAGGGATGGGAAACAGGATAACATTCGTTATCCGATATATATGCAATAAACCCTCCCCTCAAATGTCAATAAATAATAAAGATAATAAGCATATACAGATGCTGGTCCCAAGATACAAAGCTGGAAGCACCAACCTGAGTTCTGCCACAAACTTCTCCACTTGTAGAGTTTATTAAATTAATGTGAATGTCATACTGGATCATAATTGAGTTTCAGATGGGTTTTTTTTTTAAAATTTTATACTGGTGCATCCTGATAATGCAAAAAAATACAAAGAAAAGCAAACTAACATAAAACCTCCACTGTGGGCTTGTTGAAATCAAACCCGGTATAAAAACTAAAAACATACAGCCGTTACGACAAAGTCAGCATTACTGTAAACGCTATTTATTTTAGTTGCACCTTGATCAGACACTCACCAAATATTTGATCACTCTTGCAGGACTGGTAGAAATTAAATTTGTCCGCTTCAGGGCACCAATTCTCATTTTTGATAGGTGGGAGAAGCTGGGAGTTGATGTTAACCTGCTGCGATGATTACACAATCAATCCTGATGTCGTCTGTGTTTTTGTACAGTTGGAAAAACCAAACTGGGTCCAAATTCATACAATAATGGTTTCAGATTATACTGGAAAATTCAGAGGTTGCCCGTTCTCGTTGACCCCATCTTTCATTTGTAGAGTGATTTATAGTCAGTTCAGTGTTCTTGGGATTAAATGCC
Source organism: Xenentodon cancila (assembly GCA_014839995.1). Taxonomy (NCBI): domain Eukaryota; kingdom Metazoa; phylum Chordata; class Actinopteri; order Beloniformes; family Belonidae; genus Xenentodon; species Xenentodon cancila. The sequence goes on from CM026206.1 coordinate 8,037,433, forward strand.
TCATTACTCCTCCAAATACACCTCAAATCATTGTGGCAAAGAGCTGATTATGTCTCATTTGGTCCTAAAACATTCCTCCAGAAGAGAGCTTTTATTTTTTTTCCCTTTCCCTTTTTCCATGTGCTCAAATGCAAACTTCAATCAAGCTTGAAAGAGTTTTAAAGTTTCATTTCTCTCTTGGAGTGTAACAGCTTCCTGAACTTCCAAGCTGCTGGGCTCTTCCTACCCATCCAGACCACTGTCCTCTCAGCTGAGCGTGACAGTTAAGGTCATCTCGGGCTTAGTGACCACACCTCCCAATAACTTGTACTTATATACCATCATTTGAACTACTGGAGTCTACACTCGTTCAGATACGACTCTAAGAGATGCCCCTGACTTATGTAACTTATAATCCGTCCCAGATCTCCATTAAGGTGCCTGGAATTTTCCCGCTGTAATTCAGTGTTTGTCAAATCTGCGGCTGATGTCAAACATACATTTCTTATGTTGACACAGAGAGGTTTCTTGCAGCACTCAATCATAATCAGTGAAAGCAAGTCCAGAGGTGTCGGCAAGTAAAAAGACACTTCAAACTATCAGCAGCGCCCATCTAACAACATGTGTGGCTGTATTCAAACCCCGTTTTGCCTTCGCAAAACCCACAATAAATACAATTTTGCACATCAGTATTTTGTTTACACTATTAAAAATGTATGACACCCAGTCTGCCACAAAAAAAGGACAATTTGAGTCCTAAATGTCAGGATATTTACGTCTCTGATTAGTAAAAGTAAATTTCCAAACCACCACAACTGCATTACACAGCCAGATGCATCTGTTCAATAAGTTGCCAAGTAACTAAGCTGATTAGATGTGCAGTGATGCATCTGAAACATTTGTGGAGATGACATTTTCATCTAAGCTTCACAGTAATCATCCATGTTACAGGAAAGAAAGGAATATTCCCACACCACAGCACCACGACGCCCTGCCGCCGCATCAACCCAGTTCTGCACCTGATGTCACGTCCATCATAAACGAAATACACCGACAGAAAATGTCCACCAAAAGAAAACCTATGGACAATCACAACATTGTGCACAAACAAGCTTGAGCCTGATGCCACCACAACTGTTTTTGTTTTTTTTTTTTACTTTATCTTTTGTTTTCCCGTTGTAGGAGTAAGTCATATCAATACCTAAATACAACTAATACGAGCTAAAAAGATGCAACAAAGATGTGAAGATGCTGCAAATCCTGACAGGAAGCAACCTCATTCACCTTTACAACACACTTTTATTTATTTTCACAAATACGGGTCAGTAATACTAAGATGGGCTCCAAAACAGCAGCACGTTGTGCTGAAACTACAACTCTGCTCTAACGGGAACAGCTTAAGACATTTGGAAAACTTTGGACTTTCTTAGCAACTGTTGGGTTTTAACCTCGTCTATAGTCAGAAGATTTTTTTCTTAATTTTTTAAAAGGTAAAGAGACAAAAAACTGGGCAGGACAGCATGCAGGAGGACTCAACCAGATGTTTTTTATATAAACACTGAATGTAAAATCAGTTTGATAAACTTCCTCTTTATCTCTACTGTAACAAAAAAAAAAAAAAAAAAAGAAAAAAAAAAGAAGGTTCATAGGCCAATTTGTCTGCACAGATGGATGAATTTACTGGTTGTTTCTGCATCTTGGATTCATTAACACACTCACTGAACATTCCCTAAAAGACAGCCAGTGTGTGAGAGTTTAGGATAAAAAGTTTGATTTACCCTTCCTACCTTGTCGTATCCCTTCTTCATCACCTTCTCTGAGCGAAAAGAGGAGTCTGGACTCTTTCTGACGACCTGCCATGCAGAGATCAGAGAAGAAGAAAAAAAGTAAAGGAAAAAGGGAAAAAAGATGAATATCAAGGAAGTGATGCAAGACCACACGACTATCCTCTCTTGTGCTGCATGCGTTTGGTTTTTTTTTTAAAAACACATCAGTACTACTCTCTGTCACCGATGTGTTTAAATAAAAAACAACAACCCTATACTACTGCTGAAGTAGTACAAAATATTCACAATCCCCTAAAAGACACTGGATACACAGTTTTTGTGGGACTCACTTTGTTATTGGAGGAGCTGTGTTTCTGTGGGGGTGGGGCGGGGTCTCGACTGGGGCGGTGCGAGCCTTCGCTGCTGTCACTCTCACTGTCCAGGCTGAGTCTGGTGGGGCGCAGGGCGAGTCAGAGGTCATTCACACAGACTGACACGGCTCTTACGGCTTAATGTGGCCCTCGCATGCATGTGTCTGACATTACGTTTTTACTTTTGAATGGTGCTACGGTGGGTAAAATGACAGAAAGTTAGACAAAAGTTTAACCCAGTGAAAACAATATTCTAGCCGTAGATTTAGTATTATCGAAGCAAACTTATGATTGGGACAGCAGACAATCTCACTGACCGAGAATCGCGGTTGGGCGGGTTGGTCTTGATGGGTGTTTCTTCTTCCGAGCTGCTGTCATCATCATCCGACTCTTCTGACTGAATCTCTTCCACCATTGAACGCAGGGGGCCTGAAGAAGGAACGCTGTCACGCAAACTATACAAAAACTCTTACTCATGATCATCTCTGACAATATTTCAATCCCCTAGAATTGTAAAACATCACTCCTTTAAACTTTCATTAAGTTGAAAACTCTGTACCTTGCCCTGGTTTCTGTCCCGGCTCAAAGTCCGAGTCTGAACTGGAGTCAGAACTGGAACTGGAGTTGGAGGGACTCGACGGAGCGGACTGCTATACATGGATGAACAAAACAAGATCCAAGACATTAAGAACATGTACTGTTTATTTAATGGTTGAAACTGGTTGAAATTGAAATAATATTTAAACACCCCCACCACATCCAGGAGAATGAGATTCGATTCAGTTTAACTGTCATTGCACATGTAGCAAGTACAAGGCTTTAAAAGGACGTCTGCATCTACCTGGACGTTGGCAGCAAGTGCATGGATATAATAGCTACAGTTGTACAGATACATGCGTGTACATTATGAGGCGAGTGCTATGGATATTTGTGTGTAGATGGGTATTTGTGGCTGATATTGCATGGATGGTAACTATGGCTACAATTTCCAGATGGATATGAATATAAATGTAAAAATACACTGTCATATACTATAGTACTATAAATATGGTGTAAGTGACGCAGAGTTAGTGCAATGTATAAAGAAAGCTCCTGTGTCATCCTCATACCTCTGATTTTGACGATGCTTCATCTTCTGAGTTTGATTCTTCTGACTCTGGAAGTTTCTTGGGTTCCTTCAACTCCTGCGTGTCACTTTTACCTTTGGCCCATCGATTTTTTTCCTTGGAGGGTTTCTTCTCAGCATAGGACTGGCTGGTTGCAGAGGAGGAGGAGACGCGCGGAGAAGTTCCCGTGAAGGCCCCGCTGGTCGGCCCCTTCGGCCCATCAGAGCTGCCCTTCTTTTGCTTCTTAGCGCTGGGTTTGGGAGACTCCACCGTGGAGGGCCGTTTCCCCGGAGCTTTGGCTTCCGCTTGCCCTCCCCCGCCTCCTCCCCCACCTCCCCCTCCGCTCCCTGCCCCCCCTCCTTTAGGGGACATGCCCTCCATCTTTACCTCCTTCAGGGTGAGTTTAGGCTCCTTGAAGGCTGCTTTTGGTAGGACCTTAACATCATCTTTCACTTTGATATCTGACGGCTTTTTTGAAGACGAGGAGGAGGAGGGATCACGGCCGCTCTTGCTGCTCCCATCTCTCTCGTCTCCTTTTGACATGGCTTTGCTCTCAGAGTCTTTTCGTGGTCTCTCACGGTGCTCCTTGGTCAGCTTGTGTGGTTTGGGTCCTTTGCTGCTGCTACCACTTCCTTCTTTGCTCGGTTCCTTCAGAGAAAGAAAAATGCACCATCATCAACACTGCTAAAAGCACAAAACCAATAACAAGGCATTTGCTCAACGGCCTCATCTACGGGTTTAAATCCATCAGCACCGCCTCAGCCCCTGAATCAGACCCAGTCCATGTGAAATAATTCAAACAATCACATCCTACTCTTTGGATGGCAAACTAAACATTTTGGTCAGTGTGAACACCATCCATAATTACTGTAAAGCCATTTCAGACATGAAGTAAGTTACATTTAGGGGTTCATCAATGTGAAGAATTAACTTTGTGACAATAGTCACATTAAAAGTTAAATGCTTCTCGTGACTTGTTTTAATCATAAAATAAACCTTCCAAACTTTTGCTTATTTCTCCCTCTTCATGATTTAAAAACTTCCTAGGAGCTAAAAACGCCGTGCCGTGGATGCATCTCCGAAGACACAAACGTCTGGTCTACATTCAACTGAAAAATCTCATCGCTGTATAAACATTTAATTCTCGACCAAACAAGCAAATCGGCCAGCTGAATGAGCCAGACGTATATTGAACTCTGCAGCGAGCGAGGATAAGAATAAGCAAAAAAATATTTACACAGCAGTAAGCAATTCACCCCACAGTAATTCACTAATTAAGATGCAATGCTACACTCGCAACTCCGAGCGGCTGCACAGATGGTGAGAACCAGCGGCAAACAAGATATCAGGGAAACAGATTGTGCACTGCTTAGGTTGTCATGCTCAAGCTATATTAGATTAAACTCATACATCGGAAACTGAACATGAACAAATATAAACTTGTGGTGATATTGGGGTAAATGTGCACAGAATAGTTGCCACTTTTCCTCTGGCAGTGGTTATTCATTCCACAATTGTCACTTATCAGCAAACTATTTCTCTGCTCAACTTTAAAAACAATACTTTAACAATGCATGAATAAAATTCTTTAAAAAAAAAATTAAAAAAAAGGACTTTCTTTGCCAGCAGATGCACACAGCTGGATGAAATAAAATACTCATTCTGCTTTAAACTGGTGTTCAACACATGCCCGGTCATACCACGTGGAAAAAAATGACGAGTGGGAGAAACATGGTGAATAGGAGACCGCTGTTATTGGTCTTTACTAGTAAACGGTGAAGATTTAGACTGTGTTGGAATCTTTAAAAACATTAGAAAGGCACTTGTTGGTTGTGTTAAACACAGACCAAAAAAAAAAACATCATCAAATGATGAGAAGACCTGAAATGAGAGACAGGCGTAAAGCAGCAACTGCTGTTAAAAGGTAGTTTTAGTCTCAGTTAACTGTATAAGAGTCTTATCAAGCTGTGCAACACCTGAGGCAACTCTGGAAAACTTAAAAGAATCCATTTCTTATTTTTTCCTGATATGCCCGTCTCCTGGCAACAAAGGGAGTAATTCTGCATACACATCCATAAAAACAGCTGGTAATGATTACAATATTGAGTAAGTCTCTTCAAAAGCCTGATTTAACAAATTTCCTGATGGCATTTGTCTATGCTGTCTAAAAAAAAAAAAAAAAAAAAAAAAAAAAAAACTTGATGGTGACCAATGAAACTGCAAGACCAAGAACAAATGTTTCACATGAATGCACGTATAATCAAGAGGCTCATAATAGATTTTTTTTTGGTCCAACCTTTGATATATGAGAGGTCTTGGTCTTCTTGGGGTCTGAGAAGGCAGAGAGGGGGATGGTGGGAAGCATCGGGTAATCCGGACTGGGCCTCGACACGGCTTCTGCACCCTCAGGGACCACCAATATCTGAGGGGAGAGGGGAGAGTTACTGAGTTTTGCTGCTGCCGTCAGGCTGCACGTTAGACTAGAAATTATGATGTGAAGCGTCCTACATCTAAAAATAAGGAAGCCATTATTCTTTTTGGTGTTATTTATGCAGTTATTGGGGATTAAACCGAACAGAATTTGGCACGTTTGCTGGTTAAACTGGTTGAATGGCTTTCCAAAGTCCTGGTCACAGCTGGTTCAACCCGGAGTCTCTACCTGTGGATCTCGGACCTGAACCCCTGGTAATGAGGTATTCCTACTTCACATTCTGCAAACAGGCAGCAAATGTGCAGGTTGATGAGAAGATGTAACCCAGACTGAAAGTGAGCTGTGCTACTTCTACAGAAGTGAAGGATAACCATCTGCGTACATCACTGACAGCTATTTTTATGAAGGATAACAAAAAAACATTAGTCGTCTTCTGAATTTTGTGCTGTTGCATTTCCTCAATATTTGGCTGTTCGTGAACTTAACAGATTTCTAGTGTTTTACACCTAAATAAATAGAAAACAAGTAAAGTTGACAGTGCATGTGCGATTTATCACAACAGTGCGTTTCTGCAGCACAGTGCTGTGTGCTTGATGGCTATAAATGACAAAAGATGATAATTCTGTATATTTTTTGTATAACTTTAATATTGACAACTGTATATTTAAGGTCTAAAAGTTTAGTGTGATAAACCTGCCACATATTTGACAATAAAAGAAAGAAAGAAATAAAGACAGTGGAAAGACTGTCCCGACATGAAGATCACATTTTTTCTTGTTTTCATAACAACACAGCTGCTCCAGCAAAGTAATGAAATCCTCATAAATATTATGCTGACTGTTTATTTGGATTAACCATGTAGAAAAGTGATATTTTCAGCTGCTTTCAACTTTGTTCCATACGAAAATCAAAAACTTGGCACGCTAATGTAAATCGTTACTGCCACATTTGTCTTTGAGAAAATAAAATAATCAAATATACCCCACTGTGTATACTGTGCAGATAAAGAAGGTGGCAAACATTGCCGTCATAGTAAAAACCCAGCATGCAGCAGTTACTTCTCATGGTAATATGTGCTTATAACAGTCGACCAACTCTCAGTCAGTCACTGTGGCAATGAGTCGGTGTTTCAGGCAGTCTCACCCCTCCGGCTTTAATCAGCTTTCTCCTGAATTCTTTGGTGGGGTTGTTGAAGGTGAGCTTCTCACAGCGCAGGTGGTTAACGGGTGGGTTGCCCTCCAAGTTGAGGAACAGGTCATAGTTGAAGCAAACCTTTTTTGGCTCCTCCTGAAGAAGGGATAGAGGATAAAGGCTGTTTTAATAGTCTTACGAAAAACATTAAACTTGTGTTTGTCTTTCTGCATCGCTGCTCTGCACACAGGCAGCTCTCAATATCTACACATTTCACAACAGATAAAAGCTGAATGAATGAACTATCAACCAGGAGGTCAATAAAACAAACAGACATATATATAACTGGAGCCGATAGACTGATAAGAAACATTCCTGAGAAGTTGTGGAGGTGCAGAGCAGAAAACCAATTAAAACCAAAGAAAATGCATGAAGCCACTCATGAAAGAATCTATAAACAAGAGTGTTTCTTTTAGCGTGCCGATGGATTCATGTTCACTGGCATTTATCTTTCAGTGTTTTCTTGGTCTTCCAGGCAGATCTGTCTATTGTGTACAAGTTAAGTTCACATCAAAGGAGGGGACGATATTTTTGGATGCAGTCCAGGTGCTTTTGTATAATAATCAACGCTGTTTTGGCATTGCTCCGTCTTGTAATGAGACTAGAGTGGATCTTCATTTCATAATTTATTTAATCCCTGAAGTAGACATAAAAATAAAGACAAATACAACAAACCTTTTAGTCATGCAGTCAATTATTCTGATAAACTAAGGATCTAGCCTATTATTAAGCAAATACTCAAAGCTTCTCCAAATCTATTGGTTCATTGGGGGTTCTGAGCACTTAAGTAATCTGATTACTTCTGGTTTTTCACTTATCACTCGTCTAAGGTGGTCTAAAGCCCCACGCAGACACCAGTTAAAAGGTTGGATAGCTCACTTCTGGTCAGTGACTTTAACCCCAGTTAGTCTGTCCGTAATAATTTTCTCCATAACTGCCGTTATGTTTACAAGCACAATTACTTGTAGTTTCTCAGTAAACTCTCGTCCTCCTGCTGCTTTCTAACATCGTAAAGCTGATCCGTGAGCCAAGTGGTATTTTTTTTTTTTTTTTTGCTGTAACTCAAAATGTATATTTATATTCATTCAATGTTCATTCATTCATCCAGCTTCAAATTTGACTACTGCATGAAACACTTAAATAACAATCAGATATTTAACCCCTTTGATCCCTGACATATAAAATAACCTGGTCAATATGATTGGGTCTTGTCTTGTGCCAAATCATCTACTCAACTAAAATTCCAGATTAGACAACATCTAATTAGAAATAAATTCTCACTAACATTTTTTCTACACATGTTCAGGAGTTCTCACCTTGTTCTTGAAATAAACCTCGATTGGCATGAGGAAGCCTGCGTAGCCCGATTCTTCTACTTTGTATGGAGGCTCCTTGCATACTAGAGAGAAACACACTTTTAACTGGTGATAATTTCTGGATTAATATGTTTCACATTGTTGTAGCAACTGAATCCCACAAGTAACACTGAAGAGGAAAAAAAACGAACAGTCATGCGATGTTACGATTATGGTAAAAGCTCGACCAGAAAGACCAGCCCCTGACAGACCAGACACTCAAAAATCCAGTTTGCTCCCCAGACAAGTGAACGCATCACAGTGCTTTCACCACAAACAGTTGCCTACATGTGATCAAGGATAGAAAAGCCCTGTGCCGTAAGTTTTCAACGTTTACAAGGTGTTCAAAGTGTGTAACAAGATGTTACAAAAAGAACACAAAACATAGATAATGATAAAATTGTACTGCTCTGCATATATAGGTTTTCCACAATGGGCAGCTACCATTTAAGCTGTCTAATTCATGAAATACTGGTTTCCGACATCATATCATTGTACATTTATAATAAATTGAATGATTTAACAACTTAACCGAACAACCTAACTTAAATGTTTTTTTTTTTATATTAAATGTTGTTAGAATCTGCTGAACTTTATTTAGCAATCAGGGGTAATAGACTGTTATTTGGCATAATTTGGTTTAATCTTGAGACTTATATAACAGAAGAAAAAAAAGGTAAGAGAGCTATAATCCACACAAAAGACAACAATCTGATCAGTTGGATTTTTTTTTCTTCAAAAATACTTTACTTTGTCCAGTAAGAGGTAGTGCTACATTTTTAGATTTTGAGTTACAGGCAGAGAAAGTGCAGTTACCTGCTGCTGGTTTGGAGAAAATGTTGTTATTCGTTTTAAATTACAATGTTACATTTTCAATTACAAAGTTACATTTTCAATTATAACAAAAGTTAGAAAATTATAATGTATGCTGTCAATTATAATTCTTAGAGAAATAATAATGATAAGCAATAGTAATTGCTTGGAAAATTGTAATCAGTACATCTCCATGACTAAATAAACAAAAACATTATCTCTATAAGTCAGCTTTAGTTTAATTAAACAAAACCTGGAGACAGTAAAAGCAACCCATCTCATAAATCAGACATCAGTATCAATTTATAAAAAACGTGTCTTTAAATTAGGTGTTTAAAATATTCTTATTCAACTATTAAACTTGTGCATTGACTGTGGAGGCTTACCTCTGTAGGGTACACACAATTTAAAGCAAAAACATATTTAAGACTTCTAAGTCTAATAGTTTTCTAGTGATACAAATGCACAAAGGATTAAAGGTTAATGTGTGTAATTTCCACCTTTTTGCACCTTTTTACTTTGTGCATTTTGCAGGAAAATGTGAGCCAACTCTTTTAAAAGACAGTTGCTGCTGAAAGTTTTGTTACGTCAGATTTGTGCATAAAGCTTGATCAGGTGAATAGTTTTACTAAAACAGCGTTTGTTTAATATTTAATTACTGTATACTCAGTGACGCCAAGTTTTGTACAATCTGAGATTTAAACTGCACCATCTTTTCATTGGATAAATTTGAGAAGTAAAACATTTTCTTCAATTTGGGTCGCAGCATCTTAATGAGGGATGACGGTGGGTCCCGACGCCGGACCAGTGGAGAACCACTGCTCTTAAAGAAATCTGAATTAAGGCCTCTCTCATAGGGTTTATTAATATTTGTTATTACTGCACGTTTGTTTTTTTAATGACAGTAAATAGCCTCTGCTTGTGGATAACAAAAACGAGTGGTTGTATGCATGCTGACATCACGTTTTCCCTCCCTACCTCTCTTGGGTTTGGGGAAGCTCTCATGCAGACGGAAGACGACCCTCTCTACAAAGTGCTGAATGTCGCCGGTCTCTGGCCCTCGAACAAACACCATCCAGTCGTGTGTGAAGCCTTCTGATGTCACTTTCTTCCTCAACTGAGCCCTGTGGCCCAACTCTAACTTCACCTGCACTGTGCACTGAAAAGAAGAAGAAAAAAAACAAAACACACTTTAACACCACACATCCCAAGGCAGCACATACACCAAAATACATCGAAAATAAGTGCTGGATAAAGATCAGTGAAATTACTGAGACGCCTGTTAATATCAAACTGCATGAAAATTCCTTGTTTTCTAACAACAGAAACATCTGAAAATAAATGTAGTCCTTTTCTTACACTTATAGATATATGCAACTCTAAGAATTTATGTCATATATGAAACGTGCCACATTTAAAATAAGAACGCCAGATTAGTCATCGGTTTTATTTCCCTAGCGATAACTCACAAATTCAAAATGCTTTACAAATAAAACACAACCAATAAATCTTCACTCAAAATGACTGTTGGAAGGGGAACCTCTGCAAAAGTAGTGCTGTGATGTATAAACCAAATAACAGGCTAAGAAATATTATAAATGTTACAACTTATGTATCGATAGGTTATTTGGAGCTGAATTATGAAGTCTACCAACTACATCTGATCTATTTTGATGAATAATTGCTTTAGTTTCATTTTTCATCAAAAACAGACAAAATATTTAATAGCTTCAGCTTCTTCAAAGAGGGAAATGTATCATTTCTCCATTTAACATAACAACAAAAAAGAAAAAGAAAGAAAGAAAGAAAGCAGACTACTTGGACAAACCAACATCACCTACACCTTTAGGAAACTGCTCACCTTTGATTCTTTTGTCAGTTTATAGATTATAATAATTGAATAAAAACATTATATCACACTGATCGATAATGAAAATGATTGTATGCTCAAGTCCTGTGCTGCTGCTGCTTTCCTCCAGGTCCATGGCATGCTGATAAATTAAAGCAGCAGCGAAAGCAAAAAAAGGAAAACAAACACCTTGCGACCTTAGGTAGCTTATGAAATAAACATAAGTAACACTGTCATGAGATAATACAAGTGGCCATTAATCACCGTTTCCCAATACCTCCATGAAAAAAAATCTTTTAATATCTACTTTAAGTCCGAGGATGTGACATTCAAGAGGAGAGGGCTTGGATAGACACAAAGGACTGAAAGGCACTTTATGTCCAGGGAAGGAATGAAGAATGTGGAGATTTGGTCCCAGCAAAGAGCAGCTCGGGGACTGAGTGGGGGCATTAGAGGGGGCAGGACTTAGACGAGCCGGTCTGGCACTCTCTAGTTCAACAACACACACACACACACACACCGAACACACACACACACACACCGAACACACAGACACCGAACACACACACACCAAACACACACATTCCTGCCTGGCCATTCTGTAACAGCAATGTCCTTAAACTCCAGACTCCACCACACCCACAGCAAATAGCCGGGAGTCGCTCTGATCATCAGCCCACCCTACCCCTGAGGTCTAGTAATCAATTAAGTGAAGAAAAAAAAAATACACAAACCACTCAGACTTAACGACTCAAACAATTAAACAGACTTTAAAATTTGCCTAATTTTTCAATACTTGGTTGTAAACTTAATATCTTTACGTTTCAGTCAGACAAAAAAAAAAATGCATTAATCGCTCCACATTCAATATAGAAGCACTAATTAATCCAGGGACCACTCCTTCAGAGCAGCTCTCAGTTGATTACTGTTATTAACCCGATTAGCCCTCTCAGGTCACCGTGTGGAGTTCTTTTATCTAAACTCAGAATCAGAACCAGTTACTGTGGTGCTCCTCACTTGAAAAACTGCCTGATATGATGAGATTTGAAAAAAAAAAAAAAAAAAAAAAAAAAACGTGTGTGAGTGTGTGTTTGCAAATGCATGCACTCTGCTGTAACTTCTTGTACGGTTTACTACATGTGATACTGGACGGTGTCGTTTGGGTTTGTATTGGGGTATGCTTTATTGACTGAGTCTATATTTCATTGTCTCATTGTATTTTTGCCCATTTTTAGTAAAAAAAAAATATTTTTTGGGGGGGGGTTTGCAATATAAGGCTGATAAATTCAAGCAAATAATAGCAAATTTCTAAGCAACTATTTTAATAAATTAAAAAAGACTGAAACTACTGTTCAAATAAGAGCCCATACTCATGCAGACCAGCTCTTAAACTGTGGGAACATGAGGCTTTTATTTGATGCAAGAAACAGTAAATTTGGAAGTTGTGGACCAAAACAAGAAATCTAAACACAGCATCTTGATTTTAAGATTAGCTTTTTTTTTTATTATTATTATAATTATTATTCTTTTAAAAGTGAAAAGGCTAGTGAGTGGAGACAGGACACTGAACCCCACCTTGCCCTCTTTGCTCCTGCCTGAAGCTCAAATAAATGATAGGCTTAGTGTCAGCGTGGGCATCCAAAATAAAACCTCTGCCAAATCAATATGCAAATTAAAAACTGTTTTGATTTTGATCTATTTAGACTGTAAAAGCAAGTTTTGTTGGCATGGATCATCCTGTTTCACATTTGGGCAATGCAGAATTTAATGCGCTGCTCAGGGATGTAAGATTAAGAGAGAAATGTGCAGATGCAGATGACAGGGATGGGAATCCATCCAGCAGCATTCCAGGTAGAGGTCAACCGACCCTGCCTACTACACCATGACTACTTGACTGGTTTGAGTCTTACGTAAAAAGACAGGGACAACTTTGTGTCAATAGATAACTTACATGTGGAGTTCCCCATGGTTCTATCCTAGGACCCCTCCTATTTAACATATCTATATGCTTTCACTAGCTCAGATAATAAACAACAAGATAAGTTATCGTAACTATGCAGGTGACACGCAACTTCACATTATAATTTCACCGGGTAACAATGAGCCAGCCCATACAAGTATTAAGTAGATGCTCAGAACAAATCAGTGGGTGGATGTGCCATAATTTTCTTCAACTGAATACAAACAAAACTAAAGTAGTTGTTTTAAGACCAAAAGAAGATTGTTTAAGAGTCAGCACAGCTGCAGGTATTACAGCTACAATCCACTGACAAGCCCAAAATCTGGGTGTAGTCATGATCTCAAACCTGAACCTTCAGAGACACATCAAGATGATTACAAAGTCAGCATTTCATCACTTAAAGAACATCTCCAAAATCAAAGGACTAATGTCTCAGCAGGATCTTGAAAAACTCATCCATGTATTTATCTTTACTCGTATTGATTTCTGCAACAGTATCTTCACAGGTCTGCCTAAAAAGTCAATCAGCCAGATACAGCTAATCCAGAATGTTACTGTCCAAGTTCTCACTAGAACTAGGAAAGTGGACCACATCAGTCCAGTTCTACACTGGCTCCCTGTACCTGAGAGAAAAGACTTTAAAATACTTTGGTTAGTAATAAATCAATAAATGGTTTAGAACCAAGACTTGTTGTTGCCATGTCAACCATTCAGTCCTCCAGGTCTTCTGGTTCAGGTCTGCTCTGTGTCACCACAATCACAACCAAACATGGAGAAGCAGCATTCAGCTTTTATGCTCCACAGATCTGGATCAAACTTTCAGAAAACTGCAGGAATGCTGAAATCGTCAGTTCCTTTAAATTAAGAGTTAAAAACTCATTTGCTTACAGCTTCCTTTGAATTATTTAAACCATTCTGACTTAATTTCAGTACTACACTGTAACTTAAGTCTAACTTTTCTTTATTCTGCCACTGCACTGCAACTACTTTTCATGTTTTCATTACGTAAAACACCTCGAATTGGCTTGTGCTATACAAATAAACTTGCCTTGCCTTGCCCACAACTGGTACTGGCAATCATCTGCTAAAAGTAAACAACATGATCAATCAAAAACATTATTCAGGTGATATGACCTTTAACAACTATAATTATTTTAACAAATGACCTTAAATGCAATTAATAGATAGTTATATAGTTATATTGTGTTTTATTTTTTTGGCCTCATTACATCACTGTAATGAGTATCCCATGTGACTACACATGTAGTAGTATATTTAAGGGAAAGTATGTGGACACAGAGTGAAAAGTAATACCAGAATTAAAAAAAAAAAAAAAAAAAAAAGGTGAAATTACTGATATGGGTAAGATTATATCAGTTATAGGCTCTTAGTGTCAGTTTCAATTAGCCTTTCAATTGGCCTTCCTCAAAAGCCAACGTAAATGTCAATGTGTCTTTTTTGGTTCAACAATAAAAACATTTAAAGACATTAACTTAGGATGATATAAAACAGCGACTGAAAAAAGAAAAAAAATCTGAAATCTATGCAACAAAAATCAAGACTGTTTTTGGTTATTTTCCTTAAATCTACTCAAATACTAAAGAACAAATACAAGGGAAAATTAAAGAAAATGTCAATGAAACAGTCAAGCCGTGAAAACATTAAACATAACAGGATGTCAGAATCAAGTGGGAGTTTTAAAACAAAACAGCCTAACCCAACAATCAGAAAGTTAAACCAACATTACACCAAAAGAAAGATCAGGGTAATATTAACATGAACTGACAGTAAAATTGGACCAGATTAAAATTAAAACAACAGGGAATTTATTTTAAAACAATGGTTTAACCATTATGTGCATCTATTAACAAAACACAGCCAAGTAACATGAAGACAGTTAATCGACTAATTTCTATCAAAAGTCAACGTACAGGATAGAAAAACAAATAACAAAAAGCTACTAATACTGTTATGATGCGTGCATGACCTCGTTCTTTTTTTTTTTTTTCTTTCACACACAATGGCCCAATTGAAGGGGAAATACAAATTTTGGCAGACATACTGGCTCCCATGAAAACAATGTAGTCCCAGTTGCCATCTAAATAACACCATTTAATCTCTTCCAGCTAATAAATGATTGAAATAAAAGCCTGTTTTCCTAAGAGAGGACACGAACGAACAACAAATGATAACCAATGCTGCTTTTGAGTCAAGATAAATCCTTCATCACATCCGACATTTAAGATCTACAACATTATACGGATAAAAGTAAATTCTCCTTGTTTGGGGAAAAACGGTTAGTCCGTCAGTAACTGGGAAGTTACTAACAGCCTTTCTACAGCACCTCAGAAAAACAAGGCTGGATGCGAAAATGAGAATGTGGGAATTATGAAAGGCGGCATGATCACTTTTTCTGTCATCCAAAGTGCTGCGGTCACACACACACAAAACTACTATTGAAAAGAAGAGCTCTCAATACGTGAACTCATATTCATTATCATACTTTATAGAGTCCACATGTGAAGTTGTCTGACCAATCAAACGGCTACAAAATGGTGTAATAATACTCCAAGAGCCAAAAATTGTATTTAAATAAAGCATTCTACAATCTCAACTCAATTATCTTACATCTGAAAGACCTTTTAGTTGAACACAACAACCCTGCAATACATCATCAAACTTATTTTCATCAGTGAGACTGGGTGTACTCAGGAACAGTCATGTCTATTACTGACTGCAGCACAAAATGAAAGCAGCCCCTACTTTAAGACACAGTTTTAGCAGGAAATAAACTGCATCTTCTTCTAGATTTAATCCTTTATCTAGGAAATATGAAACGTGTTTATGTTCGCTTTGAGCAGCTGTGCATCAGGGTTATCACTGAAATTAAATTTGACACTTAACTGTCACACAAATAGTTTACATTAGTCCACCTCAGTTTTAAAATGAAACCAATCTACATCCACATTAGTGTTTCAACTCGTGTTGAATATCACTCGGCCATCCGTGCTCAATGGGCATGCGTGCACAAGCAAAACTGGAGATTGCTCAATGGCTTTCCTCCTGCAGATGTAGGCATTTGCAGTTTTATTAAATACAGACTTTTGCTGCATAACACTTGATGCCAAGTACTACGAAGTCAGCAGCGCTTGCTAGTCCATCTCCACATTGTTGTTTTTACCATCCTCAATGCAGATCTGAAGGCCATCTTCTGGTAAAGGTCACATGATTCAGACTTGACAAATCGGAGAAGAGTATATAGTTACTCAGGAAAGCAAGTTGGGCAAACTAGGTATAATTCCAAATGTTTATGGTTTTCTCCATCCACATTAGACCATAACTGTTGTGTTTACAAAGTGAAATGAGCGCTGCAGTGAATGAAAATGTTTATGTCAGCGAGTGTCAAATTTGAAAGACATGTGAACGCCTGGCTTAACCACAATAACAGTTTTACCTTTTAAAATTAATATATAATAATGTGCATGCAGCCTTTGATTAGCGGCACCTTTAATTGTGCCGTTATCTGACAGCGTTTAGCAGGGGGAGATCTGTGATCACAAGATTATGTAACAATTGAGTCAGATATTATGTGCCTATACTGCAGTACCTGTGAAATAGTGAGGGGAGAAAAAAAAAAATCAAAATATTGCACATGTAACAAAGTAGTGGGAGCTTACTCTGGATGGGATTCAATGACTGAGATGAAACTTCAAACTGTCCGATGTTGTGAATGGAGCTCCAGGAAAGTGGCTGAGCTGCTTTGTGTGGCCTATCATCCAAAATAAAGCCTTAAATAACCTCAGACATTGAGGAAGTCTGAAGCTTTATTTCCTAAACAGTGAGCAAATATGTATTTTTAGCCCACAAAGGAATATAGTTCATTTTTATGCTGACACCAATTCAACAGTGCACATGCATGTATGCAAATGTACCAGAAATTGGCTAACAAATCAGTACTCAGACTCATGTTTTACAATCTTAGGTTGATTATGTGCATCGAGCAGTCCAAAAGGGAGGTCATTATGGCTGGATTCACACTTCCCACACAGATTCTGGCAGCTTTCTCATCACACCAACATGCATTTTTAATCTACACTCATGGCTGCGCTGAACAGTGAGGGATACAAAAAAACCCTACGAGAGAAAGAACGCTTCTGAAGTTTGATCTGCGTCTCAGGCCGCTGGCAGCGGGGACAACACCCCGCCTCACCCGGCCGACCTGGAGGGACGGACCGCGTCCACCGGCGCCTCGTAGCGGCTTCTTAGCCGTTAGCCGACGGTCTCCTGGTAGATGGATTAGCTTAGCTCACTTACACTCAACCTCTATTTAAACGAGTCCTCGGGGCGTTAAACGCCGTGCATGTGCTTTGTTTTTAAAGGGTTAGCGGGGTAAACACGGGTCCACGAACACCAGGTGTGGATCTCTTTGTGTGCACGCGTGCGGCTACAGCGATGCAGCGAACTTGAATGGTTTAGTGGACCGAAGCTAACTAGCGACGAATGCCGATGTAGCATAGCTCCGGAGCGGTTTTTCTTCTTCTTCTGGCAGCGCGAGACGCTTCAATCCCGTCCCGCCGCGCACCGCCTGCTGCCGTTTTCACCGTGAAAAGTTAACGTCCCGCGAGGGGACACGGACGCCACCGTACCTGGTTCTCCATGTTCCTCCGGCCTCAGTGATTGTTGTATTTATTTACAGCGGCGTTTACGGAGCTTCTCCCCCGCTTGTGCTCCTCATTGTGTGTCAATCCAGCCCCAGAGGCGGAAGGCAGACGGCTCCCTCCCCTCCCAGACGACTGCTGGCAGGCGACCAAAACAGAAAGCTCTGCGCGCCAATCAGATGACGGGGAATTCAAGCCCTCCTGAAGTGAGCCAATCACAGCACGACAGGGGCGGGTCTACGGCCGAGCTGCAAATACAATGAAGCAATTTCTGGTGGTTTTCTCGAGTGACAGTCAACACGTCCCAATGGCTGCGGCTCAGTTTCAATTATAAAATCACACCGACTTAATTGATTAATCGGGGATCCGTTACATGTTTCTGTTATAGCTGAGTGTGGTGCGTGTAAATTTGATCATATTAACAACACGTGACCACACAACTTAATATGCAGTACGATTTTGATTGCATTATTCAATTTAATCAATTCAAAATTTCGTCTCCTAAGTAAAAACACTTTCAAGGAAGGAGTGTAGTTGCTTTTTCAGATAATAAATGATGCATTACACAGCCAAACTAGGTACTCTTGCTAGCTAAATAAAGTGGTGTGCTTAAACAATATTTTCAGTTCAGTTTTATTCCTTTAGCGTCAAATCACAGCAAAAAATAATAATCATCCCAACATCCCAAAGACCCTCTATGGGATTAAGACCTGGGGACTGTGGTGAAGATGGTTAGTACCAAGACCCAGGGAGGCTGTAGTATTTATGGGATGCTCTGTTGGTACTGAGGTCTCCGGTGTGCCAAGAAAATATGCCCTACATCATTACACCACCGCCAGCAGCATGAACCATTAATTCAAGGCAGGATGGATCTGTGCTTTCATGTTGTTCACACCACATTCTGACCCACCACCTGAATGTTGCTGCTTAAATCAAGACCAGGCAATGTTTATCAAGCTTCTATGGTGAGGCGGTGTGAATTGTAAGCTCAGTTTTCTGTTCTTAGTTGACAGGAGTGGCATCTCGTGTGGTTATGCGTTGTGGTTATGCGTTATTATGCTGTAACCAGTGGGTATTTGAGTTATTGCTGCCTTTCCATCATCTCAACCAATCTGTTCATTCTCCTTTGACACAAACAAGTCATGTAGACAACTGCCTGCTCACTGAATATTTTCTCTTCTTTGAATAATTCTCTGTAAATCCTAGAAATGGTTGTGCACAAGAATCAGCAGATCAGAAGTTTCTGAAATACTCAAATCAGCCCGCCTTACACCAACAACCATGCCACATTTAAAGTCTCTTAAATCCCCATTCTTACCCATTCTGATGCTCAGTTTTAACTGACCATGAATACATGGCTAAATACATGGGCAATCACATGGCAGAAACTCAATACATTGAGTTTCTGCCATGTGATTAAATCTTTTTTTTAAGAATATATTGAAAATGTGTACCTAATGAAGTGGCCAGTGAGTGTATAAACCATTTGCAAAACCCATTAACATCAACCAACTACAATACTTTTTGACGCTTTGATTAATATTAAGTTAAAGGGTTTGTAAACCTGGAGATGTGGAAAATATTTCTAACCTATTTAGTTGCTGCAATTACATTAATCAGCTAAATCTCTACTTATCACTTATTTGATTCATTTCAAACGTTTCGTATCCAAAGAAAGCTGTCATCCTCTGATTGAAGACATTTAAACACAGACTCAGAGCCCAGTGCAGTCAAGTCTCTGCAGTGCTCAGACTTTGATGTGAGATTATCGGGCCTCAGCTATGTGACAAAAGGTCACCACTCTCTCACTGGATCGGTGCCTCCCCTTGTCCTGCTGCTTACCCTGATCCAAACGGGCTCTCAGAGAAGTCTGAGGGAGAGAGGACCGCCTGGCTGTCAGATACAACAGTATCTACAACTTCAAATCCTTCTTTTCAGAGCGAGATTAAAAAAAAAAAAAAAGCTGACAAATTTTTTTTCTTAAAAGCTTTATTGCAGTTAAAAGAGCATGTGAGTATGAAGCAGTGTTTATTGTATTGGGACGTGTAGTGGTGAAGAATGGTCTCACAGCATAGTGGTCCCTGGTTCAAATCCCAGCTGGAGCCTTTCTCTCTGGATGTTGCATGTTGTCCTCATGTCTGGTAATGATTCTCCCAAGCTCTCCCCACAGTCCAAAAATTATATTCCACATTCAACTTGCACTCCAAATTGGTTGTATACATATGCATGTTCCTCGCCTATCACGACGACTGCTGGTGAACCTGAGCAGGAGGAAGGTATAGAAAATGGATGGATGGATGGATGGATGGATGGATGGATGGATGGATGGATGGATGGATGGATGGATGGATGGATGGATGGATGGCATTTATCTTCTACAATGGTTGCTACTGACAGTCCGCTGAGTATCGGGTGGGTGTGAGGAAGCGCGTCCCTCCAGCTCTGATCAGCCTGCTCTTGAATTCTTCGTTGAGATTGTGTGAGGTGTTGTTAAGTCTTCTTGCTTCACATGTGGTTAATTGGTGTTAATAAATAAGTAATAATTCAAATACAGTTCATGTTTTTTTTGTTGTTGTTGTTTTGGGTCATCCTAAAGGAAGGGAAAATAAAAAAGGTCGTTCAAACTGTCCTCTAACAGAATGTGTTTTGCAAACAAACAGAATAGTTGTAATTCACAATGAAGTTGTAAATGAAACACTTTTTTCAGTTAAGGGAGATGTGGCTGATTTTCTTTCAGTTCACAAAGTGAGGAGAGTTTTGAAAAGCAAAACTGAATTGTAAAGAGGGACACCTCTGACGCACCTGAGAAGGTGTCAAGAGGTCAATTTTACTCTTAACTTTAGGTAAATCTTTGTACAAGGGCTCTCATTGTAACAACATTAAAGATAACGTTATAAGTGATCAGTGAAGACAGAGCTGGACCTGCAGGAGAATAAAGTATGATTATGAGAATTTTAAACTCAGAGACAGAAATCCTTCACATGCTTCAGGAGTGTTAAATAAATGCCCTTGTCAGTGGTTTTGTGCTGTACAAAACATATTGAATTTGACTTTTAATGAATATAGAGCAATTTTTTAAAACATATTTTAAGAGGAAACCATAAAAATTCTGATACAAAAGACAAGACACATTACTCCAAACACTCCAAATGATAAATTTAAACCTGACAGGTACCATGACACATGAAGGCCCTCAGAATCTGATTTAATGGGTTATATGGATTTTTAGGAATTACTGCTACAAAAATGATTACAAAATAAGAGTTTTATGTGTAATTAAAAAGTCAGTTTCAAAGTGGAAAAATGGTCTTATTGTTCATGTTGAATTTCACCAGTTTTACCAGCAGGTGAAATGCGAGGTTCTGTGACGATTGAGATATTTTTAAATCATAATATTAGCAGTTGTGGGGTAGAGGAAATTCCCTTGAAAGTCGGAAGACAGTTTTTTTCCCCCATAAACTGGATGTTTCCAGTCAGTTTAATTCAGACAAGAAGAGAATAAGACCAGTCATGGGTGGGGTCTTTTGATGTTTCCATCTCCCTAAGCTGTGCTCTGTGACTCAACTCCAAACAGAACAAATCTGCACGAAAAACATGAAAAATACTACTTTTAAGATGACAAAGAGTCAAGGAGGCTGTTTCCATGCTCTTTGTGAACTATGCAGATTGAGCCGTTTCCTTAATCTTGGATTATCTCACCAGCCATTGTTCCTCATTTGTGTTCAAAAGGAAACAATCAGCTCCTGTCTTGGACAAAATGTTACCACCAACAATTTTTTTTTTCTTTTTAATCAGGAGCCAGCACTTCAGTGGGTTTTTACTGCCCTCTAGTGGCAAAATTTAACAATGAACATTCATTCAAGTACAGGCCTTCAAGAAGGTTACGGGTATTTTATTGAAATATTTAATTTAATCAAACTTTGTCAATTAGATTGTTTGTGAGGGATGAAGCGTGGATTCAAAGTTGTTGGTGTTATTACTTTAAAAAAATATCCAAGAATAGGTTTGCTGTTTAGGCTACATCATTCAAGTGGCCTAAAAAGAAACCACACTTTTTTTTTACTATTTGGGGGGGGGGGCTGTCTTCTTCACATTTTTTTGCGGCTCTTGTGTCTTTAACTATACAGGAGGCAGGGCAGAGGGCGAGGGGGTGGAAACACAGCAAAAGGTTACAGGCGGGACTGCTGCACGAGGACTGGGGGAGGAAAAACAAGGAAATTTGTACTTGAATTATCAATCTTGCTCACTCAAAAGAAAACATCATTCTTGCTTTTCTGCCAAAGGTGTATTTATCTTGGTAGGGGCTGCCAGTCTGGTCTTCCTGCATCTGTCAAAGTCGAGGTGGACATCCGTGTGAGTGGGGTTACCCTTGAAACGACCAGCCATGAGCTGGACGATCTTCCCATAGGTTTCCACGTCTTATGAGCATGTTATTGTGCTCTCAGTTTGATTTATATGTGACCCCCTCCCCTGCGCACAGCAGCCTGCCCATATCTACTGGTTCCTTTTTAAAAATAAAAATGCTTTTGTGATTTTAGCCCAAGGATCAACGATCAAATTGCTCTAAAACAGCAGTGATTCTGGGAGAAAAGCCTTCTGCTCCATCACGTCCTCTGGTCATCATCAAAAGTCACTAAAGAGGACGGTAGCAAAGGTGTAGCACATCACTGACAACAAGTTTGTGAAAATTGTTTAACACACAAGAGGCTTTCTTCACCCTTGAGCTGTTGTTTTGTACTCAACCAACTCACTCAATTACATGTGTTAAATACCTCTAATGTTTCCTTTTACATGGTTTGACTTAATGGCAGTAAGAACTTAATGAGAGAAATCCTTCACCCTTCTCATGCTTCAGTAGTGTTATGTCACCCTTATTAATGATTTTTGTCCAGTAAATTCTGTTTTGAATGGACCTTTTATTGATTAAAGAGGACATTTTCAACCAGTTTTAGTAGGAAACCTTCAATACGCTGATACAACCAGAAGGAATCAATACTGGGTTTGGCGTAGGAATCAAATTTATCTGGTTAGGGTTACGATGACGGGGTTAGGGTTAGGGTCACGCATTTTGTGCAACCACAGTGTTAATACATTGTTATGTTACAACAGGCGTTTTTGAATGTTGGTTCTCTTAGTGACACAAGTTTCCTTGAGATGTTTACAGCAGAATTCACATTTACTTTTACACGTGAGCACCAGAGTTTGCATATGTTATAAATGTTGATATAAACTGTCCAAAACTGAACCAACAAACCCAAATCGTTCTTCTTTTCTTTTTTACATTTTTTATAACAAAGCTGTTACAGCATAATGAAATCCTTACAAAAATCAGCCTGCAAGCCGTTTCTACTTCAGTACTCTGTTTATTATCAGCTGGACAAACTCAGTCAGTCACTGAGCTGCTTTCTGTAAGTGTGAGAATGGGTTGATGCTTACTGATATTTATTTATGATCCTTTTCTCGATCTTCAAGGCAGACCGGTCTACTGTGTACAAGTTAAGTTCACATAAAAGGAGGTTACCACATTTTTTGGATGGAGTCCAGAGGTTTTGTATAATAAACAACTAAAGTGCTGCAGACGATGCTGCGCAAATGTGTACACGCCTTTTTGGCATTGCACTGTTCTCACCTTGTTCTTGAGGTAAACCTCAATAGGTGTGAGGAATCCTGTGCAGCCCGATTCTTCACCTTTGTATAGAGGCTCCTTGTATATTAGAAAGAGACACGCATGTCACTGCATGGTGATAATCCTGGATTTACATTATTCACTGTTTTGCAACCAAGTCCCATTACTGGCAGATTTCATGCTTAACCAGAAGGGCCAATCAGTGGTAGATTAGAAACTCAGAAATCCAGTTTGTTTCCCAGTCAAGTGAATCGATTATAGAAGCTCAACCAGTTTCCTTCAGTGGGAACATTTTTTACCTGTAGAGAAAAGCCGGGCCAGTCGTTTCCAGCACCTGAGAGGTGTTCAGAAACACTGAGAAATGCAACAGCAAAGACCTGGAGGACGTCTAACATCAACAGAACTCCTCCACTTATACCTCCACTAGACGTCCTGCCAACAGGCTTTTTCCAAAAGGCCTCAAAGATTTTGGAGTCAGACCTGCTACAGATTATGAACTTATCCTTAATGTCAGGCGTGTTTCCAGAACCAGTAAAAACAGCTGTCATGAAACTTACCGCATCTCAAGTCACATGCAAGTCACATTTGTGCTGTTGGAAAGGAGGAATTTACCACAAATCTTGGAAAAGTTTGGAAAAGTCAGGTGTTGGGATGAATTTCCTGGGTCAGTTGTTCTGTCATCAAAATCTGTGCAATTTCTATATGATTTTACTTACACATTAATTAGTTATTTTAAAATATGTGAAGTATTTTTTTTTTCAATTCTCTTTTTAGACTCATAAGACATTAACAATGTTACCACTCTAGGTAGTTTTCTGAAATAACCTGATCATCATTCAGTTTATTTTGCTTATTCTTGTAGATGAGGTTGATCTGTCCAGACATTGGTCCGCATTTCAGTTCAATAGAAAACGACCAGCTCCTGTCTGAAAAGCAAAACAGAAACCGCCAAATCCCAAGTTTCAGTGGGTTATTGTTGCCCTCTAGTGACGGAAATGAGAAAATAGCATTTATTCAAGTACTAAATAGTAAATAGTAGTAGATCCCTGTAGAGCAAAGGCCTTGTAAAAGAAAACAAAGAATTGTGTCATTTACTTAGTCCCATTTACAAAAAATAGTCCACATTTATATCATCAGTTCTTTATTAAATATATCCATTAAATGTGTGCTAACAAATAAGTCTTATCTATTGTCTTGAATATATAACCCATGTTAAAGTCTACAGTCCTTCTGGGAGTGAAGCTTCCCGCTCCATCGTGGAAACAAAGGAAACAAAGATGAAGCACATCAGTGTCAACGTGTTTGCCTACAACACACTTGCTTCGCCTCTGAGCTGTGTTTTGTTCTCAGACAACTAACTCAATTAAACGTGTTAAACGCCTCAGTTTCCTGAAACCTCTCCTGAGCTCAGTCTGACGAGTTTTCATGACACCTCTGATAAGAAATCATTGAAGATTGCAACCATAAACACTATCACACTGTGTACCATTTCCACTCATATCCTACTGACTTTAAAATCATAAATCATCTTTTAAATGCTAAGATTCTTTAGTCAAAACTCTTCAGCTGACAGTATTTCAATACAGTAACCTTTATTTCCTCGTGGATAAAAACAGTGTGCGTGTTAAAACAATCTATTGCTATTTTTTTGTTCAGTTCTTCAGAAATTAAAGTCAGTAAATATTATTAAAACATCAACAGTCAGTCAAACGCCGCCACACTAGTTCACCAGAGCAGCTGCTGCTACTATTTTTAAACAAAACCCACGAAATAAAACCCTTTATACTGACAAAAATACTATTATTCATTAGATTCTTTGGAAAACAGAAGTTCAACCATTAGGAAGCATAAAATATGCAGACAATATCCAGAATCAAATGTACGTAGGTAACCTGGAAAAAGAAAACATTGTATATTAAAAACACACTAAATTCTTTCATTTTATCAGACATTCAGGGAGACAGCAGGTATAAAAACATTTAAAATCTACAACTTAATGTTTGAGGTTCATGATCTTCAAAGAGAAAAAAACTGGACTCCATATCCAAGTCCAAATCTTCAGTTGCCATTTGGTTCCTTTTCAAGTTTTTGCTTTAAACTTTTAAATATATATATATATTCACATAAAATGTGTTTTTTTACCCTTAAAAGACGATTAAAGAAAATAATTACATATAGTGTTGTAAACAAAAGTACAAGGACTAGTCAACCGAAATCTAAGGATGTACTTTATGAAAATTTAATAAATAAATACATTTTGATGATATATGAAAGACTCCTTATGTTTTGGATATTTATGTAGAAGTATATCAAATTCTATATATGTCGTAGAAAAACACATGCACAAGATCATTTCTAAGTTCAACAAAAACCCATGTACATATACATTTCTGAGCAATGTGACAGGTTTAAGCTCTCATTTTGTCTGAATTTATTTGTTTTTAAATGCTTACATTGGCTCAGAGGCTCATCCTTCACACCAGCTCCGCTGTACAGATGTGTTTTAATTTTCTATCAGTAATTCTGTCTAGAGTTGAATGTGGCTCCAATTCTCGCAGTAAAGAACTAAATGCAACTTCATGAAAGTGGAAATTCTGAGATTAGTGATTCATCTTTGTGTGTGTTCACTTTAGATCTTAAAGGTAACCAATCTAGCCCTTTCCTTTCAATTCTAAGATCTGACTCTGACGCTTCACAGCTGTGAACTCAAAGAAATGTTCTTTCGACGTTAACCATGAGGCTTCAGCATCGTTTCTGAGTCTTCATCGTGCGTCTCAGGACAATGTGAGGAAACCCAACAGCCCATTTATCAAAGGGCCAATAGTGCAGTCCAGGCAGCGAGTACGGGATCTCGGAGTTTGCGTCCAGGTAAGCTACGAGCGTGGTGCCGTAGGCGACAGCCATCACGATCAGAATGTGCCTGCAGGACAGGTAAAACAAAATGAATGAACATTTATGCTAAACAAGAATATCTGAATATTGAAAGTCAATGTATTCAATACATCAAATAAACACTTACTGGTTAAAGTAAAAGAGTAATAATCTGTAGGACACCTGGTTGAATAACACTTAAGGAACAAAAGGACACGAGTCAGCTTGGACCTACCAGATCCCGTGCAAGTAGCAGAAGTTTAATCGCTGCCAGAAACTGCAGGCAATACGGTCACTGATCCAGCAGGTGATGGCGAGCACCCACAGGGCCACTGACAGCTTGGCGAGACGCAGAACCTTCTGGTCAGTGCAGCTGAGACGAAGAGAAAGTCGGCAATCACACAGAAATCAAAGCTGCGTCCCGTACGGATTCGGGTTCCAGAAGAAACATCTCTCTCTCTCACCATCTCATCTCCAGAGCCAGGGTGTAAAGCAGATGGAGGCCGAAACTGTTTAAGGCGTAGGCGTTGGCTGTGGGTTTGACAAACGATGACACCGAGGTGAAGACGGTAACCGCAAAGACGAGCTTTGAAAACGTGGACCTGTGGTTGGAGAGTCAAATGACAGGTTTTCAAATCAAAGCTCTTCAATAAAAGACGGGAAACCCCACAATGGTCCCTGAAATTACTTGAAACTGAGCAGAGTAATAAATAATCTACTGAAGATCAGGCACTTATTTTGACAGAATCATTTAAAAAGGTGAATTAATGAAACTGTCCTTGGAAAATTAGCTGATACGGCCAAAAAAAAAAGGCTGAAAAGAGATGAAAGTCGTCACCAGTGTTTGGTATCATGGTGTTCATCACGCTGAGCATGTAACATGTCTGAGATCAGGGAGAAAAATTAGATAAACGTTAAAGATAAAGACCTGGAGACCATCTCCATACAGTTTCATGTCCCTGTAACTACAGCTGTTAATTTAATTCAGAAATGTGTGGCCCACAGTAATGAAGCCAACCTCCCTGGATGTGGACACCAAGAAAATGAATGACAAATTGCAGAGACGGATGACTGAATTGCAGCCGAAGAGCCCAGAGCAACTTCCGAAGAGATCCGAGGTGAACTCCTAAGGTCAAGGCACATCAGTTTCAATCGTGACATCTATCGCCGTTTGAGCCAAAGTGGACGACTGAGGAGGACTCCACTACTGAAAGCAAATCATAAAAAAAGAAAACTAGAATAGTTAACTTTTTAATGATTTTGTGGAGCCACAATTCAAAACACAACGCCTACTCTTCACTGGTCAGTTTTTAATAAAAGATTCTTTATAAGTTTTGTTAGTTTTATGTTATTTCAGTGACCATTGTGGGTTTTTCTCCCTTTCATGGACAGGTCCATGTGTGTCCACGGGTATACGTCTTACTTTGTTGGGCACAAACACCCCTGATGAGGTTTAGGAGCAAACGGCAAACGATAAAAATAAAATAAAATAAAATTCCAGCGCACTGTGACTTTCCAACATAACATATTAAACCCTTCAGACTCATCGGGCCGGTGGTGGGATGAGTCAGTTAGCCGCACCTGGACAGGAACCAACCCACTTGCTTGAAAAACTGGAAGATCACGCCGGGTTTGTTTTCAGATGCTCATCAAATTTTGATGACTCTTTCACATCTTGTGCTTAAACATTTACAGAGGTTGGGTGGAGCTTCATTTTCACAGCTGCTTTCTGTCACATTAAAATAAGGACCTCAGTGTCGTATTGTGTCTTTAGAAAAATGACTTCCCAGTCAGCACAGGATACGTTTCAGTGTTGTGCTGTGAAAACAATCATTAGAAAAAATAATAGTCTGAAATAAAATATAAAAGAAAGCTGTTGATCTCTGTATGAGTCCACAGAGAATAAAACCAGACATGAAGAGCAGAGAACAACATGTGGAAGAGTAAAATAATTTATTCATGGATTTATTATTACAAGGTAAACTTACCTCTCTTTTATAAACGAGGGGAAGAGCTTGCGTGGGAACCAAATAGCATATCCCATCGCCAAAACCCACAAGATCGACAGCTCATCCAACATCTGCCCAACAAAGCTAAGTGTCATGTGAAAGTAGGCAGAGAACAGCCCTGCAGAGGAATAAATAACAGTTTTGAATGAGATGATATTAATGCCTTTTTATTTTAAATCATTTTGATTTTTGTTATAATTCCGCAGCAGTGAAGAGAAGCCTCTGGCATGGCTCGGGGGGAGGAGCCAGGAGCCACCGCAGATCATTTCAGGACCCTTCCAAGCAGAAGTCTGCTGGGATCAGCAATCAATCAACCCGCCGGTTGGACTCCCTGTCCCTGTCAGGTCCTTGTCAGGGACAGGGAGTCCAAGCAGAGCCGTGCTGCTCCTCGTTTCAGCTGTCCATTCCTGATCGTTACAGCCGTTTGCAGTACAAGGAAAAAGCAGGAATAACCGTTTAAATATGTAAACATCATTTTCATACCTGATAAATGCATGTATAAACCCCTCAACTTGAACAGCTCTTTAATATTGTTAAGATTTGTGCACGTAGTCAAAACATTTCTGCACATTCAAAACATCCCATAGAATTATTATTACGCACCACTTAACAATAATCATTAGTGACCATTAGTATTTGGTTTATGGGGCTTTTAGGGGGAAATCGCCCCAAAACTGTACTTTCCTTTTCTTCTTTAATTGAGCCAATATTAGATTGGATCAGTTGGAGGGTGCATGATAACAGAGAAAGGGAGGTGATGTGTCGCTGTGTGTGTGTGTGTGTGTGTATACAGTTGGACACCAAGAAGATGGACAGGAAGATGGACTGACCAACGAAAATCATCATGATCCAGACCATGTGGACCGCCAGGCTCCTCTCCTTGGCGTAAGGGTGCAGCAAGTAGAGCATGATGGGTGATATGAGGAAGAAGAAAAAGCTGCTAATCTGCAAGGAATGACATCAATCAATAAATCAACCGATTAACTACTCATATATATATATATATATATATATAAACCTATAAAAACTTACAGTGTTGAAGTACTCCACCACATGTTCAGAGTGTTTGTAGTTGTCTTCACACCAGTCAATTTCTGAACTTTCATATGTAAAAAAATCTGCCATCTTCTCACTAGAACAGAGACCTGAAAGACAGGGAGAAGGGAAACAATGAGCAGGAGAAGCTCACCTGCAGCTTTTTACACAATCAAATAAAGATTTTGGCGCTACATTTATCCTGGCAGCATATTTGTTTATGAAAATCACTTCCGTCTTTATTTTACAATAACCCATCCATCCATCTTCTATACCCGTTTTATCCTTTGCAGGGTCACGGGGGTCTGCCGGAGCCTATCCCGACTCATTAGAGGCGAGAGGCAGGGGTCCGCCCTGGACAGGTCCCCAGTCCATCACAGGGCCACATAAACCCAGAATTGAACCCGGAACCTTCTTGCTGTGAGGCAGGGCAGGTTAAAAACACAACATGCAAAATCACAGTAAATCCAGACATGTTTAGTCTTTTTAATCCCCATGTCTCCTGCACCTCATAAAAACCGTCAATCAGACAACAAATCAACTCATTACCAGAAATAAAACAGGAGGAGAGTCTATATAGTCTAAATTTGTTTATTAACTTTCACTTCCTATTTAGCATAAATAGGTGGGACTAATTTGGGCCTCACAGGTTCCTCAAGAGAGTCTTTATACACGCTGTGGATGAACAAGTCTGCAGCATCTACACTGCAAACAGAGAGGAGACATGTCATCTCAGTAGGCCTGAACAGCAGGAGAACGTAGGACCACGATGTCAGAACGACGGCGTCTCGTGATGTCAGAACGACTGCGTCTCGCGCAGTTTCTACTGTTCTGAAATGTTCCGTTTGAATGGCTCCTCCTACTACGATTGTCATTTCCTCTGGAGGCAACATATGTTCGGGGCTGGTGATGATCACACTGAGGACTAGTGTAATTTATCATAATCTTAGACTGGTTAGACTGGTCTGCTCAACTGACTCCTAGTGTACAACTGTTACAGGTATTGTAAACCAGACAATCTGCTCTCTTGGGAGGAAGAAAATATAAATAAATAAACTAACATACCTGGACCTGTCACACTTAACATTGACAGCATTGTTATGAGTAAAATGTGAAACATCTTATTTATGACACGGACTGCATCGATACCAGACCTCAGTAATGAATCAATAACTAATTTCTGAATGTTTCTAAAAGCCTTTTTAATGTTGCGAAGTGGCAGAAATGTTGCATTGTGGCTCGATATATTGAATACATATCCCCAAAAAAAGTGGCTACAACCACTGATGAAGGAAGTACTTAAACGTAATACAAAGGAGAAGTTCAGATCCTGCAGCTAAAACGGGAGTTATGCAGAATGAGCCAGTTTACAGTAAAGTACAATGAAACTGCTAGTTAGTGGTGCTTACTCTCATTCTGCTTATGCGCCCCATTAGTTTTGCTCTCTGCCTTTATGTGTAACACCTGTACTGAGTTTGTTGGCTGTTGTGTGACTGTATTCAGTTAGTCATCATTTCCATTGTACATACACTCCCTGTGTTCCGGTATTCAGGTGCTAGATAGTCTTTGTACCATTGTGTCAAGCTTTCTAGACATTTGCTTCTTGTGTTAAACAGTTGTGCATGATGTTTGTCTGGTCAGAGTTATGCACCTGCAGTCTTTGAATTTCTGCACTGTTTCTGAACTCAGCCCTTTTGGCTTCTCTTTGTCAAGTCTTCATTGTTGATCGATTACCTGCTTCGGAACCAGGACTTTCACCTCAGCTTTGTGTGCAACTCGGTCCAAAAGTCTTTCCCAGGTTTCCATCCAACCCTCATCTCTCACTGATGTACATTTTTCAATGATAGAGCTTCCAACAAACTTCAACTTGAGTTTCTCTTTAAGTTATATAACTTATTTATAAATAGTAATATAACTGAGTTATACTGCTTGCTCTATGAGTTGGGGTAGTCTCATCACTCTAAAGAGACACTAAAGCAGCCTTCTGCCTCTTAATCCATCAGCTTCCAGAGATGATGTGAGAATCTACATCTCTTCTGTGCAGAAAACACAAGAAGTCCTTTTCTGTAGATACTCCTGACTTTTTCTTGACGTTCCTCATTACCTGTTGGCGTAAGGATTCTCCTTTGTTGACAAGAATCTACAGTCTACAGTCATGCATAGACTGATAGGAGGTTAATAAGATAATTGTCCGGACGTTGAACCTCCTGCCTCTTGCTCCTACTGCTTTTGAGCGTTTGGATATGATGCAGACAGTACTTCTGCTCTCCTTTGCCTGATCCCTGCTAACACTGTTACCTGGATTTGTTGAGTTTTGCCCATCTGCCTCCTCCTGATCTGTTGACTCGCCCCGCTGACTGATTACATGTGTTCGAACCAAGCCTTGGTAATTAAGCCTCGATTATCTCTGCTCCCTTAACGTCTCTTGGCCTCGGTCCATGACACTGCAGAGTAACACGATCACTTCTACCTAATGATCGAGTAAAGGTTTAATATTACTGAATTAGATTTGTATTACAAGGCTATATTAGCAGCGAGTGTGAAAATGCGGTGTGCAGAGGACCCAAATGCAGAGGAATACAGCCAGGCAGTAAAAGAGAAGGACTGACAGGAAAAAGTGAAAAGACAAGACAATAGAAGTTTCTCGATATGCGAACTTGTCTGTACTTGTGTTATTGTGTACTTGTCAAAGGTCATCAGTCACAGCTTCAATTCAAAGTACATCAACACAAGTACGGTCAAAATCCCTGGACGAGTTCTGGCGCTATCCAGCGGACGTGATGACAGCAGAGAGAGGATTTTAAAGAATGTTATAAATTCGTTGGTGTGTAACATAACATAGTTCTTCCTGCTTCAAATTTGAGTTTATCACAAAAGAGCCTATTTGACATTTTCCTCTGACTTTTGTTTTCCTTTCAGCACCACTGGAATACAAAAGCATGAAACCCTTTTAAAAACTCATAGGTACTATTTATTTTACCTTCAATTAAAATGTAGAGGTTTGAGAAGATTGTAAATATAACTGGACAGACGATCCGTCTGTTTTCTGATAAGCGGTTTTAAAGCCACTTTTACCCGAAACTGGATGGTGCCATGACGCAAACAGACCAAATCAACCATTAGTCTGCACCTCATATTATAAATACATATAAAATTCACCTGCAATGCACAAAAAAAACCAACAAAAACCTTCTCTCACAGTTGTCATGGATGTGAAATCTAATTATTGGGACCAAAAGCCGCTCATATGCGCTATTAAATTGTTTTTATGGTCATCATATTGGCCAAACGGTCCATTAATCAACAGGGGTAAGTCAGGTGCAACAACAGGACCATTCTGGTGACTTCTGGTCAAAGGTCCGACAGGTTTACGTCTCCCCTAATTGAAAGCAGATCAACTGAAATTCTAATTAAGGAATAATTCTCAAAACCTAATATGAGTAATATCAGTTTTCTCCTACCTCCCATGCTGCGGTCGTGTGTCAATGCTTCTGCTGCAGGTGGTGCAACAGGTGGATTTAACTGGGAGGAGACTCGCGCTGCACGAGACTGTGACGTATCCGCTAATCACGCTGGTCCACATCTTCGGGTCAGTATGTCATCAGGGGAAAAACTGTCTGGAACCGTCTCGCTGGAAGAAACGGAGACCAGCAGCTTGACAAACACTACAGGTGTGCAAATGTTGTGGAAACTGAAACAAGGTCAAACGAGTCACTCAAAGCGCTGTAAATTGTACAAACTGAACCGCTGAACTCCTATTAATACTTATTGGTGCCAGTTACTCCAGATAAAAAAAAAAGAAAGAAACGATAGACTAGATAAAATGGATCATAAATAAAATGATAAAATCAGTGCTGCTCCGGCTGCCTGTGTGTAACTTCAGGTATGATCAGGAAAGAGGCTCAACCGGTCCATCTGCCTCCGCAGCTCCGGGCCGTTTCAAAATAAGAGCATGAACTTGGAGTGGGCGGTTGAACTAGTTTCTTGGAGGAATTTCAGGCTCGTTTACTCAAACGTCAGATGTATAACACAACATAACTAACAACTAACAGCTGAGTTAGAAGAGTATATTTTTCTTTCTCTTTTCTTTTCTCTCTGGATCTGGATTTAAAGTGGGTTACTTGGGTGTAGAGTGGGTTTGAAATGCTCAAACGGCTAACCCTTTTCAGACATGTTAAACAAGACATATGTTATGTGTATTGCTGTTTGTGCATGTATATAGGTATGTATTTATAGATAGGTGTGTGCACATTGGGTATAGATTTATTTTATAGATTTTTTTATTTAGTGTACATTAATTTATAACAGATTTATTTGTTTATATAGATTTATTTTCAAGGGGTTCTATATGTTCAAATGTGTGTGTGTATGTCTGGAATGAATAAATATAACAAACTAAAATCTTAACAATATAACACACGCTATTATCAATGAAAACCTGAAAAATCTACCAGCAATAACAAAAAAAAAATCTGAATTGTACTTGGTGTGTGAAAGTAAATCTATCAGACAATGGAAACGACATCAGAAGTGAACTTCTGAACATTTGTATAAATGTATTTTCCACCAGAACACGAAAAAAAAAATCTTATAATTTTATATTTTGGACAGTCACAGTCACTTGAACTCATTGTTCATGTGCCTAAACGTCTTCATTTGATTGGTTCTGGGACGTGCAGGATTTTACGTCTAAGAAGTTCTCATTAATTCATTAGTTTCATCAGATTTCATGAATAAAATTTTACATTGTATCATCTGGACAACAGTAGAAGTTTGTGCCATCATAAAATAAAACATGAAAAAGTCTAGAGTTGTATTTTTATATCTGACTTTAATGCATTTTAAAATATGAAGAAATCTGAGCACCCTTTTTCTGTCATTCATATACAAAGTCATTTATTCGTTGGCTGCTGGGAAATCTCACTATTTTACAAAGGTTTGGTACAAAAAAAACAATAGGAAAAGTAAAGACAGTAAGATTATTTAATCACCTCTTTCTGCTTAGTTTCTAAAAAACATCATTT
Organism: Xenentodon cancila; assembly: GCA_014839995.1. Classification (NCBI taxonomy): domain Eukaryota; kingdom Metazoa; phylum Chordata; class Actinopteri; order Beloniformes; family Belonidae; genus Xenentodon; species Xenentodon cancila. The sequence goes on from CM026206.1 coordinate 8,071,477, forward strand.
ACTGATGACACAATATAAACCAGTGCAAAGTATGAGGTAAAAGTATGTTGTTTTTTTTAACTGAGGTGCAAGTATGAGAAAATACCATTAAGATTTAAATCACACTGTTGGTCCTCTAAAAGGTTTTCATTTTATTTGCTACATCTGTAATACAATTTCAATATTCAGTTAAACGTATAACATGATTTCGCACTGTTGACTTAATCAAGAACACGGAGCAGCAGTTGATTGATGGTTGATCTTGACAAAAGCTGGAGGCAAACAGAATCACTACAGCGAGCAGGAAGCGAGCAGGAAGCGATGCTTTTGATTTTCAGGTCACTTTTCCGTTGTTACTGCAGCCTCGAGTCATTGTCACTGAAGAAACGACTGCAGGGAAGATGTTGTGCGGCCGCAGATGAAGTCAAAGGTCTTGTTGCTAGGTTATTTTTGCAGGGTCATTTGACACTACAACAGAGATGAAACCTGAGCAGCTCCTTTTGGTCCCGTTGAACAACCACAATCAGGACCATAGTGACACCTTTGCTCTCCTCATGCGTTACCCTGCCAGGCAAGTTAGATGGGGCTCAGATGTCAACAAGGTCCACCCTGTTTGTAGAGAGGCACTTTGTTTTTTTTGGTTTTGTTTAGCAAAAATACGCTGTGTGAAGGAAAACAAAAACTTATAACACCCCCAACGGACAGGTCCATGCAGACTAATCAAATCTTTTCCACGTAGTTTCCAGGAAATAGACCTTCCCTTCCTCGGATCCTGCCCGTCCACCAGCCTGATGGATCTGTGGAGAAACATGCAGAGATGCGTTTGGTCATTTTGGGGTGCATTCGCCCTTGTGGTTTGGCATTTTTGGTTGAGACCAAAGCAGAAAATGATAGATTCAATTTGTTCTGCAAGCAGAAAGTGAAGGCATTCACTTTGACCTTTCAACATCTGACAGCCTGAAAAACAAGGTGCGATAAACGTCAATTAATTAGTGACATCAACTCTGATTTGGTCTGTTTGGAAGTGGACTGAGACCCATCCGTACTTCTTCCGTTCAGTTCAATGCAGTTTCAGTTAGCATACCTTCTTTGACCAGGTCAAACACGTCATCGACCTCGAAGCTGATCTCGTCTGTGTCCTGGCCGATGTACTGATACAACGCCCGGCATCGGGGGCGCTGAGGCGGCGGCTGAGGTTTAGGAGCAGGAGGAGGTCGGTGGCTGATGCTCCTCTTCCGCTGCTTCCTGTGACAGACGGACAGACGGCAAAAAGATGAAACAAGCTGCTGACTGCAAGAGCTGGAGGTTGGTTTGTTTTTTTTTCCAATCCGTGTTGAAAGAGATGACGTTACTCTCAGCTTCAGCGTTGGGTTGGATGATTCTCAACTACTATTTACATTAATACGTTAACAAAAACGACTTAAATCATAAGCTCTGACCACACTTTGGTCAGACCACGTGGGTCCAAGTTTGCCCGAAGCACACCTGCCTCCACGTGTTCACCTTCACTCAGTTCCTGACTAGATATCCTTCTTTCTTTGTTTTTTTTGTTTTTTACTACAGTCCTGCCTGATTTATTTTGGAGTGTCATTTTTCTTGCCTCTCTGCATGTTTTGGTGAACCGTGAAATGACAGAGTTGTGCGGATCAGCCTAAAAGTTTTCTTACAGTCAGGAATGGGTACAGTCACAGAACTTTTCTTATGAACTCACAGTGCAGAGATCGGATTGTGCAGAGATGTAAACGGTGAATCAAATTAGAAGATGACTTTAAAATCACATTCAAAATGCATTCAACAATGCATTAAACACAATTCCCTAGTATCTAAAATCAAAACTCCAAACGTTTCATGCAAAGAGGATGCAGTTTTGGACACTGACGATTCTACATTTCAGGGAACTTCTCACAGTAACTGACCAGTAGCTGCGTGGAGATAAGGAAGTAAGACTTGCCTTTGTCTTTTCAGATTCTTCAGAAATGTAGTCCTTAAAGTGCTCTTAAGGAGAGACAGTGTTGTTATCCTCACGTTAACTTTATGAAGCATTTCTAGCTTGACTCAGTCTTGAATGTGACCCAGCATGAACCCGTCTGTTTCCACTTCACAGAGCAGACTGCATCTCTCCAGGAGGTGGCATCAGATCCTCAGCTAAGTATGAACAGATTGTGGTTCACCTCTACATTTATTTTGGGCTCAGTGAGGCATTAAGCCCCACCTTCTCCCAACTACTCATGAAACTCTCGTGTACTGGTGAGGTAATGAGCGCCACCAATTCTCCTGGATGATCTCTCTTACCCTGACATGCCTTGGTCGGGCACATTAAGGAAGTCCAGGTTGCCCTGGTTATACTGGTGGCTGGCTGGCACTCGAGAAGTCCTCTGGGGACCCAGCTTGGGTGGAGCTGTGCTGGGTGGTCGGCCCTGTTTGTGTGGGGAGGAATACGTGATGTCTGACTGCTGGCTGGGAGGCGCTCGGGAAAACTTGGCTGCTCCGTTCTGGTGTGCTGAAGGGGAAAAAAAAGGAGTAAAAGTGGGAAAAAAACTCAAGACTCAGAATTTTTACTCAGATAACACAAGAGAGACAGGAGTAACAAGATGAAATGGAAATTTAACTGTAAAATGAACTTTGTAGCTGTTTATTTGCTGGGAATTTGTAATGAGTAAAGTGTAAAGGTGCTCAAAGTAACCAGTTATTGCAACACAAGCTGTTCCAAGTAACATCTAAGATAAAAACGGAAATTAAAAGGGACATATAAATACATCTGCTTGTTTGATTGACCTCCAACTTACAAAGTCTGTGATGATACAACACTAGGACCTTGCTTGAGGATAAATTTGCTCTGAAAAATATGTCATTCAGTTGAGACGCTAAACACCCAGATCAGAGTAGCATTATCCAGCCCTCCCACCTTTTATCCTAAACCAACTTTATACCATGCTGCATTCGCTGTACCTCTGATGTAAGTAACAGAAAGCTGAAGGACTAATTACAACCTAGAAACACCCTGTGAAAGAGGAGGATGGACAGAAATAGAGAGGCTGACTCTACCTCTTAAAGCAGCTGTTATGAACAGCTGTGGTGCACGTCTGTGGTGTTTAGACAGAAACATACCACAAAAATGTCATTAAGACCTCGGAAAATACTGTCCACTTTTTGAAGAAAGGTCACAACATGAAGTCCTTAAAGGTGTGGTTCATATGATAACTGTGCTTTGGGTTTGATTGAAGCTTTTCCAGGAACGTTAAATTACTGAGGTTAAAAGTAATAACTTACCTCTGTTGGCCACATGATTTCTCCCTCCACCACAATATTCTGGAGCAGATTTCCTAGTTGGCTCTGATGAAATAAATGGAGATGCAGACAGCCATCTGATTATTGTATTTCTATCGTTGTCACCAAAAGTATGGACTCAGCTGTAAAGTTTAGCTTTACTCTTTATCATGTTAGGATAAAATTTCATTTTTAATCCTTTGATCGTACTGGAGGACTTGGGCAGGCCATCTCCTATGGTGACAGTGAGGGTTTTCCCTGCAGGTTTGACCTGGGCCAGCTCCCCTTCGCCCCTCTGGAACGCCACCACCCTGGAGCCGCCTCCCCCCCAGCCCTCCTTCTTCACTTTAAACTCCAGTCTGAGCGAGAGGAGAGTGTTTGTTAGTGACCTCTGTGTGTGTTAAGTCCTCATGTCGATAAAAGTGTCATGTTCCTCTACCTGTCAGAGAAGGAGATTGTCAGTTTTCTCTTGGTCATGTCCTCGTAGCGTTTGGAGAGCAAACTGAGGAACTCCGTCTTAAAGTTGGACTCCAGCAGACTGTCATACTTGGCCTCGTGCAAGATGAAGAAATCATCCTGTCTTGTACTGGGGAAAAAAAAAACAACAAAACACCCTTAAAAGATGAGATTTTAAAAGGAGAAGTAGGCAGAGTGTTTAAATAAAGCACGAAAAGAAGTTCAGGTTTCAGTTAAAAAACAAAGTCCTAAAAGATCTTAAAGAAACTCTTAAATGTGAGGCATTTATAGACATATACAGCAACTTAAACTTACAGCCATTAATAAAAACAACACCTTTTGAGACACAGTACTTAAAAAAGAAGAATCATGCATCTATATTCGACCACTGATGAAAGAAATCAAAGGTGTGAGGACAGAAGCTGACACTTATCAGTCTGAGTGATTCGTTTGCCATGTCGCTGTTCTCTCGTTTATGACCTCAAACACAAAAAATTATTTCCCAAAGTAACATGAATGATTGATTGAAAGCTCCCGAGATGCTTTCCTGTCACTTCAAGAGTGAAAACAAAAAGCGTGAGGAGAAGTATCTGGTTAAGTTTAAACTTTCACTTTAAATGTCGCTTTGAACAATCGGCTGCCATCATGGAGAAAGAGTTTACCGAAGACGCCACATAACCTTTATTTGAATTTGGAGCACTTTGTGTCCTGCTATGGACGGTGGAGGTGAAGTTGCTTTTAAAAAAGCTGTAGAAATGTTACTTTTTGTTTGGACTGCTGCCAAGTCACCCTCGGCGTTTCTTCCTTAATTACGTTTTTGAGTCAGCTGCCTCTGCCGAGATGTTCCCCGTACCTCTTTATACTCGCTGTTGTGTGACTCAGAGCTATAAATTAATGTGCAGCTGCGGTTTTAGCTGATACCAGAGACGGGAAGTCGCTGTGGCTAGAAACAAACTTTGTTGAAGTGAGTGAAGGATATTTACTTTTAAATGTGAACAAAAGTTCTGTTTGTTAGGCTCATTGGAGTGGATGAATTTAAGCCTCCGTCCAAAGACTCAGGGCCTGCAGGTGGAAGACGGGGAGGAGATGGGAATGCAGATCTCTGAACCAGCTCACAGGGAATTGTCCCATTTAGGTTTACTGTCATCAGCTATATTTACTTTATCAAAAGCATTTAGTCTGCAAGTATAATTTGCATTCACAAACCCTGCGTAAAACTAAGATTTGATCGCAAAAACATGTGTATGTTCAGGAATGCAGATCACTTCTGTGCTGCTGCTTATTAATTACCATAAACACCGCCCACTACCATATAAGGAAGTGTACAGGTGCATCCTGTTAGTCTACCAGTAGACTTGGAGCATGTAAAAAAAGAGAGGCGGTCGTTTTAACTAAAGTGGAGCAGAGGAAATCTTTTTTCCTACTTTTAGTTGGCTCCAGACGTAAAGAGGACTGGCAAGATACGGGTCTGGAAAAAGTGACAAATGCAGGAAATGCAGTCTCTGTTCAACAAAGCATGAGAGGTGTTCAGGCAAAGTGGGCTGAAAATGGACAAACCTCAAAAAGTTTTTTCTGTTCATGTTTCATAAATGAATCCTACGGGTTCAATCGGTTATGAGTTGTAATAGTTTATACAAAGCTGGGTAACAAGCATATAAACAGCTGAAAAACATTTTTGTAGGGGTTGTACATGCAGCCTATGAACTGTTTTCCAGTTCGATTCCACAAAGGCCAGATTCTGTGAACTCTCAGAACAACAGTTTTTTATAGTTATTCTTTCTGCAGATGATGGTTCTCCTATTGTGGATTATGACTAACCAACACGCCTGTGCTACGTTTCAACACATCATCAGGCACAAATGTCTCAAATGTTAGTCAGATGGAGACCTACCTGAGAGAGACCGCGTTGATGCTGCCAAACTCCATTTTCCGCTTCAGCACCTCTTTGATCTGCCCTTTCTCAGGTCCTTTTTTCACCTTCTCTCGGCCAATCAAATAGATGGCTTTAGGGGTCAAGATCAGGTCTCTCCTGATTGACTGTGTGGGACAAAAAAAAAGAAAAAAAGAACTGTAGGCGCACAACAAAAGAGAAGATGAGTAATCCCTTTTTTATTGCAGGTTTAAAAGGTTACACTTATGAAGAATTAGTCATGTTACAGGTTTTATAATTAACAACTGTCTGGTTGGTCAAAACACATCTAACCAAACAACAGTTTCTCACCTTGAACCTACGGTCAAACTTGTTCACCGAATCAGCGAAGTCAACACGCTCCCTCTTGGACAGAAACTGCCGCAGCTCGGGTCTCTGCTCCAGCCCGAGGTAGTCCCCGACAAAGTTCCTGTTGATGCTGTTCCTCCTCCGCTCCTTCGAGTTGTACAGGATGTCGGAGGCTGAATGCAGCAAAGAAAGGCAAATATGTCAGCTCAAAACTTACAACATAAAGCCTAGTTTTGGAGGAACCATAGCTGTTGCGTACCCTCTTCCCGCATCTGTTCGTACTTCTTCTTGGCGATGAATCTTTTCCAGGCCTTCTGAATGATCCTTGCAAACGTGTCAAACTTCCTTTCCCTCATCTCCTCAAGTAGAAATAGCTGAAGGGAAAACCGAACGCAACAGAAATCTTACAATTTAAAAAAGAATATAAAATGTAATTAAAGTATCAAAAATGAAAACAAACAGTACATCCTGACTGGCGCTGGACATCATCTCCACAAGCAGAGGACCGAGTCATTATTCAGAAACTTCGAAAACTATATTAATATTCTATTCTTCTTTTAACTTTTGCGGTCAGTTAATATTTATTGCATTCAGTATCTACTTTAAGTACAAAAGTAGTAAAAAATTAAACTCTGGGAAAAAAAGGCTCTACTGTTGACTTTCTTCAATCAAATGTCATCAGAAATTTACGATATTTTCAACCACAGTCGTTCGCAAATTAATTTCAGCTGAATTTCCTCCATGAAGATTATAATTCACCGCTGTCCATCCAGATTTTAATAATGTATCGGACAGTTTTTAACCCAGTGTTAGTATGGTCAGTAATCTGACCCTTCAGAAACAGAGATACGTGTTTTTTTTTTTTGTACGGGTTCAGCTATGCGGAGCCGACTTTTTCTGTCTCGTTCAGCTGTTTGTAGCTCTGTGAATTTTTACTGCTGAGACTGCCGAGTTAATCACAAGTTAGTGTGAAGACACATAACTGGCTCTGTACCGATTCTGGGTTCTTGATGAAGACTTTGGTGCGTCCCATCTGGTACTGATCGTTGTCCATGTTGACGGACCGGAGGAGATGAAGGACCCCCTGCTGCTCCGGCCCCCTCCAGCACGGCCATGTTTCGGCTGTTAAAATCGCATACCTGGATTGAACACGCACACAGTCAGACAGACAACAGAAGTCATACTTGTTGAGCCCCTGAGCCGGGTTGTTCTCTCAGGACAGACTGGCCATGACAATTACGTTCGCGATCAAACTCACCGCATCATGAACTTATTGAAGACCCTTCGGTATGCGAATCCAGCCCTTCGTACCCGAATGTTTTCCCGCAGCCCGAGGTATTCGACTTGATGCTTGACTCTAGGAACAGATGAAATACCAACATTAACCAAAGGATTCCCTGCTGGGTTCTTATTGTGTGCTTTTGTGTAGCGGTGAGCCTGCAGACCTGCTCTCCTCCCAGTCTTTTGGCCGTTTTGTCTCATTGGGTTTGATGCAGCGGATATAGTGGGGCGTGCACTTCATCAGCGTGTTCACCAGATCATTAGCTTGTCTCTGGTGGAAGCATTAATGTGGCGTTAAAAATCAACGCATCTTTACTTTTTTATTTTTATATCCTGTGCAGTAAAGAAGGGTCAAAATCTGTAAAATAACCCTGACCTTGATTTTCAAGCCCGCTGTCGTTGGCCTGCTTTTCTTGTCTGTGTTGAGGTTTTCAGGGAACAAGCTACGAGTGAAATCACTACAGAGACCAAATAAGAACATCTTAATGCATTTTGCTGCTAAACATGGAACCACATTGTTGGCAGAGGAGACTCACAATTCACTGCTTTGCATGAGCTCGATGAGGTCAGGGAATAGCACGTCTCGATTTCTCTCGCAAAAGCCGTTGACATCATACGACACCTGAGACAACATCAAACATTATCACAGGTTGACTACAGCGCGACCGCTGCCATTGCTCTTGGAGTGACCAGAACCTTAAAGAGGGATTACTCATTCTAAAAGTTTGAGATGATGTAAGCCTCTGACTTTGAGTCTGCATAAGTCTGAACATATATCGTTAATTAAGCAGTTCAGATTTTGCAGGATACTTTGACATCACAGATCTGAGTAAAATTATCCAGGATCCCAATCAATCGGAAAGCTGCAAAGCCTCCTACCTTTCCAGCGTAGTGATGCACAACAAAGCCTGAGTTCCAGCTGTTGAAGTGTTCATGCGTTCCTACAGCAGCCTGCAGTTTCTGCAGCAGAGTGCCATCTGCACCCTCTCCTTTAGCATACATGGTGGCGCACACGTCGTCCAGTATGCTCATAATACCAGGAGGGTTCTGCGAGGACAGGATGGCTTACATCAAGAAGAGAGACTACTTCGCACTGTGTGTCTCACAAAACCAAGAAGATCAAGGTGCCCTTTACCTTATTTTCAATAAGGTCGCACACAATCTTGTTGTTGAAGTACTCAATGGGCGTCCACCTAATGCCCTCTTGGACATACTCTTCCTGAGCGAAAATGTTTTGAGAACAAAAATTAGTTTTAAGGAAACGTATTCAGATTTAAAAGAAGGAGATTTTACGACCCATTTCCTCAGCATCGTGAAATCATTCACGGACACCTGCCCTGAACTCACCTGCTCAGCCTTCAAAGTGAGCTCAATAAAGATCTGCTGCAGTTTCTCATTGACAAAGTTTATGCAAAACTGCTCAAATCCATTTTTCTGAGGAAGAAAACACAACACTGTCAGACCCTGCTGTCTTGTGCCATCTTTTAAACAATCATTTTTTATAATTTACTGGCTGCCTATTAATGTTTTGGATTCGTATGCAAGAGCATTAACCTGGAATATCTCAAAGCCGTAGATGTCGAGCACACCAATGCTGAATTCCTCATGAGGTTTTTGTATGGCTTTATTTATGGCCTAGGGAAGACGGGAAGAGTCCGGAGGGAGAAGAAAACGTGCAATGAAACAAAGCTCAGCTAGAAAAAGGGCAATAATTAAGTGAATTTCATTAAAAAAATAAAATGTATACATGACTACCTCCACAAGGTAGTCAAAGACGCGTGTATAAAGGGCTTTGGCCAGGGCGTCACGCGTGTAGGTGGCCTGCTCCTGGTTGAGGGTCACGTTAATGGACTCAGACTTCCCTCCCCACTTTGAATCCATCTTTCGGCTCGTCAGCTTGTCCTGAAGGCGGCTGGCGTCAATGCCCAGAAGATAGGCAGGGAAGGCAAGCACTAGAGCAGACAAAAGCAGAGTTTCATATCAATTAACCTCCTTACATAATTTATATCAAAAAGAAAAAAAAGTTGTAATAAAGATTTTGATATGTTTAGAATAAAAACGAGGATGTAGAAGCCTAAAAACATCTTTCCACTGTATATGTGGATGTAATAATACAAGATTATAGTTGCAGGATGGTAAAATCTCCATCCTGACAGTAAACACCAATTATGCGTTGAGCAGGGAATCCCTTGGCTGCACACTAAAGAAGGACAAACAAGTTAGTGCAGGTGCATGCAGTTTTTGTCAATTAGCTGAGAGTCTGCAATGGGTTGTTTTTGTCATGGTGAGCTCTAACTCTCTGAGGGGAATATAAATATGTGCATGCATAGAAGAGTGAATCTCTGCGTCCTTGAAATTCAAAGGTGTGTGTGTGTGTGAGAGAGAGAGAGAGAGAGAGAGAGAGAGAGTTACACTCACAGTCCATGCTTTCCACCTGCCCATAGTTGCCTGCCTCTATGAAGCTAATGTTTCCCAGGTGAAGGATACCTGCGATGATCTGCAGCACCTGAACCTGATAGTCACCTGGGATCCCGATAACCTGCATGGCTTCCTGACAACCGCACGATGAGAGAGGACAGATTAGTAACAGCGTGGTCAACAAACATGGGGGAGGAGTGATTGACACACACACACACACACACACACACACACACACACACACACACACACACACACACACACACACACACACACACACACACACACTCCCTACTCTTATGGGATCAATCTATGAATTAACACTCCACACTTAATCAGTGCTCATACAATGCTTTTTGTTTAACTAAGGACTTTGTTTGTAATGCTTTATCGTTCAGATTTTTCTGTTTTTGAGTAACACAAACATAGTAGTCGCCGACGGCCCCCGTCACTGATGTGTACAGTTTGGTTGAGGTGACTCGCTGACTCGGGTTAGTCATCAGCCGTAATACAATGAGCCGTGCAGGACTGTGCTCTTTACAAGCAGTGGCGGGTGAAGACGTGGAAACCTGGACAGCTTCTGAGGCTTTTGTGGTTGTTTTGTACTCTGCATAGGGTTCTGTGAAAAACTTAACTGATTTTGCATGTTGTGTCCTCCTATTCTGCACTGGTGGTAAAACTTAGACTGGTGCTTCTCCCCAACCTGCTCGACAACTAGACAACTTAAAACAATAAACGCATTTTACACAAGACTGAACGTGGGCACACAGCTATTATTGGGTTTTGAGTTTACCAAGAAAGCAAATCAAATATGAACAAATGGTGCGGACAAATAAAACATGTTTAATACCTTACTTGCAGACTTTCCAGTTATGTTCCCTGATATAATTTGCTGATATCCATCTTTAAATTATTGCTGGGTTAAAATAACTATTTGTTAATTCCATGTCTGTTATGAAGTTAAAAAGTAAATTACTGCAGCAAAGGAAAACTTTTTTTACTTCCTTAGAAAGTACCATGGTCTCTTGGAAGTCTTTGCTATCGTTGGTCCCATCCACCTTGTACGTCCCAGACTGGTTGAGGTAGTAGTAGTAGTCTGGGGTCATGATGCCCAGGCCTTCTTTTTGCTGAGTGTTGGCACCCTCTATCAACTGGAAGAGAAACACGCAAGTCCAGGAGAAGTCACACATTTCACTGTTTTTTGTTCTGTAGCAGCAGATACCGATCAGTAACTGCGAGGGATAATCAGCCTCTGACCTGATAGTAAATGTGGAAGTTCCGCTCACTCTCATTCTGCGTCACCACCCTCGACTTCTCCAAAAGGAAGTTTGAAATTTTGCCCCCGTCTGGCTCTCCTCCTCTGCTGAACTGAATTTCAAAGTATTTCCCCTTGCAGATGCAAAAACCAAAGTCAACTCTCAGTGTGACAAGTAGTGACAAGTGTTTGAGCAAATACATTTGTGAAAATGTGGTGAACACAAGAGGTGCAAAGTTCAAGAGAAAGAAAAAAAAAAGACTTCCCTCGCAGTGCATTTACCAACAAATTTGTGTTCAGGCTGAGACGATGCAGTATTGCAGCAGTTTAGGAAGTCAACTGCTGCATGAACAGGATAAATAACGTGCACACAGGGTGAACTTAAACATCTATGATGCTTCAACAAGTGTGACAGGAAATTTTATAAATTGATATCTATAGCTGTGCATGTGAATGTGGTGATAGGTGTGAAATTAGAGAAGCAGGACACCACTGATGAGAAACCTAGGGGTGGGGGGAAATGCATTTCTGCACGCATCGAGTCAGCACCATAGTGAAACTGCAACGGGTTGTGCCTTGAATCAAATGCTAATATTTCTTAACTGAAGTGGTGCTATTTTGCATAAATGTCGTTCAGTGTTTTTCATGTTACTTTAACAATTAACACTCTTTTTTGCCCTACAGACATCAGCTGAGGTCAACTGTGGTGCCATTAGCTTTGCACATTTAAATTCATTCAGCAATTGACCTTTTTGAAATTGCAGGGTTTGGGTGCAGGTGGTGCCAAATTTCCTAAAACTGCATCCAATACAGCAGCTGGTAAGCTGTTTCACTGCCACGGCAACAAACCTCAGAGTCTAGAGTCTAGAGTCTTTTATAGAGTGTTGCTGGAAAAGAAACTAAGAGAACTCTGGTAGTCTTAAATTCTGAGATAAAATAAAATTTAGGCACAAAGTGACTGAATACAGCTTGTGTCTTGTCAGAGGGCACCTACAACGAAAGTTAAGGCGAAGGCGTTACTTACAAAACGACTAGAGTTGTTGTTGCGGACAGTCTTCGCATTCCCAAAAGCTTCCAGCAGAGGATTTGATTGTAGAATGATGTCTTTCACATGCTGCAGAGTGTAAGACGCAGGTATTGTGAATCATTTTCAGCAGCTTGAAAAGCTCCAGTGCTGTGTGCTCCCGTCTCTACCTGCACTTTGGATCCACCTCCAGATACTTTAGAGATGTAACCCATGATGTATTTGGCAGCGACCGTCTTTCCAGCACCACTCTCACCGCTGCAGCAGCACCATGAAAATAAGGACGTAATACATGAAACACGCCCCCCCCTTCCAAAAAAAACAAGTTTCTGTGTTTTGTAATCATTTGCATAAGTTGTGATTACCTAATGATAACACACTGATTCTCTCCATCGATCATCATGTTTCTGTACATGTTATCGGTCAGGGCATAGATGTGTGGCGGATTTTCATACTGGGCCTGCAGGAATAAAAAAAACAACCTGGGTTAATCATGGAGCAAAGAGCGACAGGATGAAACACTGAACCAAGCACAACAAGAAAAGCTTCACTCACTGCTCCTTGGTAGAGTTCGATCTCTCTGTCGGTGAAATAGGGCATCTGTTTGAATGGGTTCACTGATATTAATACGGGCCCGATGTAAGTCTGAGGAGGGTCGTGAAGGAAAGTTCAAAGTGATATATTCTGAATTAAATCTAACTGACGTTGGATAATAGGCTTGTGCAGAGCGGGATTAACAATTTCTAAATGTTTAGACTGGAAAGGGTCAGGAAGAAACAGATTTACTGGTTATAATCTAGAGAAAAAGGAAAAAACATCTCGGATATGGATATCAAAACCCAGCAACACAACACAGACAGCTCTTCTACAATAATTAATGTGCTCAAAAAGACGCGGACATTGGCAGTAATTTAGCTTCTGCCATTATGTAGTGTGCTCTATTTTGACCAAGAAAGAGGACAAGACTATCATTTACTTTTAAGAAACAAAAAAGGGGCTTTAAATCCATTTACATTTGTTTTCAGTCTTATAACCTACTTATCAATAACTCATCACTACATTTCTACAGATGTTTTAGAAGGTGTAACCTTATACTAATTATTTTTGCATTTCTTCAAGCATTGTTCTCGTTTCAGACCAATGTTCCTCCTTTCTGGTACTTCAAGGTCACAAACTCAAGGCCTGCCATAACTATTTATGTGGCCCTCTAAAGATCAACAGTCATAACTGTCTAATCAAAGCCGCCGCTCTCCATCATGGAACAACCTTCAGGACCGCCACAGCCGGCCCTCTGAGGTCATTCATGATCGTGACATGGCCCAAAATAAAAAATGAGCTTGACAGCCCTGCTCTAGATGTTTCCCTGCTCAAACGCCTGATGATTCAAAAGAAGTGGGTCATTAAAAGACTTGCGTGAAGCATGACAACAAGGTGATGGTTGTGTGTTAGGATTACACCTGTATTAAATCTGCTCCAATGTAGACGTCTCACCCAGAGCTCTGCTGTGACTGAGGCGTTGGGAAAAGTATTAAAGTCGCCTCTTCATTTCAGAATGACTTCAGTGCTTTCTGGGAATGGGTAGAGCTCTGAAAATTTAAAAACACCTCCTGCTTACTTTAAAAAAAGCCCAAACATACAAAATTAACAGTAAGAGCAATCCTTTAGATCCTTTATATGTAAAGTAATGGAAGATTTAGACTATTTATTATATATTAGGTATTATTATAATTATTAATTGCAAATAGATACCTTGCAATCGTGTAATAATGCTGCAGTGTTGTTTCACCGGAGCTGATGACAGCTGTCACTTTAAGACAGTTTAAAACTGGATAACAGTTTAAAAGTGAACACATGGGTTGTTCAGATTTCAGCTGTACTCTCTGAAAACGGAAGTGAGCTGGTGAGTCATGTAATTCATGCAAAGGAGGAAGAGTAAATATCATGCTTTTATGCCCATATATGATTGTCAACTGCTGAACTCTACATTTGTGTTTTGATCTGGCGTCCGTGTCAGAGGCTGGATGCACATGAGCACATGAGTTGGTGTGTGAGAGGCGTGTGGCGTGTGAAATACATTTGATTAGCTGAAGTCTGGCTGTTATTCATACATTCATATCGGTTTCTTTACACACTTCGTCCTGAGGGGGTTAAAGACTGACGTTGGCTGTCATCACGGGACACGTGGCATAACTCTCGATATGTCACTGATTCAATAAAAGTCACACAGAGAGACACAAGACAAAGAAGACTCAAGACTAAATTTGCACATTTCAAAAAGAAAAACCCCAAAGATTTGAAGCAACGCTGCTTACCACCACACCACCATACTGCCCCAGGTGGTCACTGATTCTCTCATATTTTGCTTTTTTCACACTAAATGTGACCTCCTACTCCAACTTTTTTTTTTTTTGGGGGGGGGGGGGGGGGGTACACATGTAGCTTCAGGGGTCGCTAATCTTCTCATGAGCCATTTGAAATATCAAACCTCTGTCCCTTATGTGACAGCTGGTTTCAATTTCAATTTAAAAAAAAACCCAGCAGAAACTGCACCGATCGCTTGAAGGATACAAAGATGTAGTCGTCCATGTATCTCCTCTTGAGGTTTTCCACGATGGCGTCCTCACTGATCTTAGAAAGTAGCACCATGTCGTCCACCCCGCTTTGCTTCACATTTTGACTCTGCCAGTGGTACTTCGCCTAAAACACACACAGCAAAGAAAGACACACACAAAACTCAACATATGGTACTGATTTCATACGACCTTGTTCGAATCAATATTGTTAGGGAATGTTGCTGCAAATCTGAAGGTTGCACATGTTGCATCTGGTCTTAATGGATTGAAAAGATCAGCCAGTAAGTCTACACAAGCTGGGTTTCTTCATCTCAGAGGATGTTATAACCTGTTACTTTAAATATGTTGTTTTTTTTTGTAAAACCAACAAATATCCTGAGAGTAAACATTTTTATTTGACAAAGGCACGTTTTACCGTATTGAAACAATTAAGAGAAAGGAATATTGGTAAAGCTATTATAGTTTTGGATGATGGGAAACGTACACACATTTACACAGGCCAAGCATCAGTAGAAACATTTTGACAACATCACTCACTGTGGTTGCCAGTTACAGGAAGCTGAGGCCGGTTGCCAGGCAACTGGTAACAGATGAGATGAGTTCTTTTTCTAACTTTTGTGTAAATCGTATGTAAATCCAGCTTGAGGGACGCAACGGCAGACAATTATTATAAACGGTATAAAAACCAGACCCAAAAGCAAGAGAGGCATGTATAAAACTACGAAAACCCTATGATTCAGTTCCTGTTAGGATTTTCCATCCGATGTCTCTCACATCTTTGTGCAGGAAATTTGCCTCACTTTTCTTTATAACATTGCTCCAGCTCATTGGGGTTCATGTTTTTTGTGACCTGACTCTGGGAAATATGCACAGAAAGGTGTAGGAAAAATAGAATGTGTTAATTTAAAAGATAACATTTATAGGTTCTGTTTGCAGTATAGTCAAGTTGTTTAAATAAAGTATTATAATGAACTACACAGTACACATAAAATATCATGTATATTATCAGTCAGGATTCTTTTTGAAATGCTTTAATTTCATTTAAATACTGTCCCAATGTTACTTAGATATTTATTATTCAGTACATTTTTACTTAAAACAAATGCCTCTAAAGACATAATGAGCAGTTTCCATGTTTAAAGGTCCAGAGAAGTAGATTTAAAAGATTTCAATTGTAATTTTAATTTGCACTTATTTTAAAAAGGTCAAAGACTTTCTTGGTTGTTTTGGGGAATTTGGCCAAATAAACTACAGCTTCCAATTAAATCCGGTGTATAAAAGGTTTATATCAGGCATTACATCACAGTTTTGGTCTTTCTGACAGGCCAGAACATCAGTTTAAATTGTGACTCCTTTATATGGGTTTAAAGAGTGTGTCACTGTGATGAAATCCAAAAAAGGAATAATAGCAAAAATGTAGATTAGTATAATTATACCGGTTGTGTGTGTATGACCCGTATCAAAATATCAAACAAAATTGTTTTCTTTTGTGCGTTGAGGAATTTTGGTTGCTCCTAGACAGCAAGCAGTGTTTGCATACAAATAACAGCTGGATCGTTTTTATTTACCAGATACAGATATTTGCATGGCAGCGTTTAGTTTGTAAACATTTGAATCAGTAGAAGTGTGTGTTTGCATTTGCTGTATTTTAGCTTCTGGCTTAACTTCTTTCATTTCTTCCTATATATACATCACATTAGTAAAGTTTCCTTCACAGCCTGAACACACAACTGTCAGCGTTAACAATGAGGATCAGGTTGGTGTTTATAGTATTTGTGTAAAGCTGGTTTTAGTCAGCCATCCTGCATTAAAGATTTAAAATTAAGCTGGCAATCCCCACCTATTGATTTCCCTTTTCTACCTCAGTGACCTCCAGTATTTTTAGACTTAGATGTAGTTTATTATTGTTGTTAACAATTATGTTCCTCATTTCCCTGCTTCAGTCCTTTCTGCAACTGAATCACTTTATTTTCCTTTAAAAAAAATAAAATCAATAAATAAAAAAAATTTGAAAAATCACTGGATGAATTTTAATTGAATTGAAAACCAACTTTTTTTGAGTAAGTCTGAGAAAATCTGTTGTGCGGTTAGAAACATGAAAAGCTGACATCTTAAGAGGCAAAAAAAGACAAGATATAGAATAGATATAAATGTCTGTCTTCAAACAGGAACTTTCTAAACATTTGTTGAAATGAAAAAAAAGATTTCACCCAGCGAGGCCTGACACCTCCCTCAGGAGTTAACTGTCAGATTTCACCTTTACTCCTTTTACTGTTACTGCTACTGCTACCTGTAGATACATCTGCTGATGTCTTGGGCTGATCATCTACTACATTTAGGGCTTGTACTTTGAAAAAAAAAGCAGTGTGCAAGTGTTTCAAACCTGAGTGAAACCTGGAAAAGAATTGATCTTTACTGCACTTTTTGAATTTCTTCTGCCTTTTAACTGACTGACTGGAGACCTTGACAGATAGCATCTGCATGTGACGACTTCAGCACACAAGACCATGATTTCGGACATGTGTGAATCATGCTCAGAGAGGGGAGGAAGTATTGTGAAAGAAACTACAGGCCTCTCCTGTATTCCACTTCCTCCTCTTAAACATCATTGTTGCTTGTTGTGAAACCCTGTAAAGGTTTGTGCATGCTACTTGTTCTCTTCCTGCATCTACTTTTTGCTCAGTTTGTTAGCCCCTGATTACATTAAAACAATGTGAAATAACACTAAAGCTCAGATATGTTTGCATTACATTCGTGATATTTTTTTCCTTCCTATTTAGGCAGGAAGAGAACATTTTAAGCTTTCTTTTTTTGACCTGTTATGCTTTACATGTCTGTTTTCTGGTATCCATTTTGCTAAATTAATGTTTGCATCTAAAATAGAAATCTCAAATCAAAGCACAAAGCAAAGAAAACCATAAACTGTGCTGCTTCAAGTGAGGTTCAATGAGAGCAGCCCATCCTGAAAAAGAGGAAACTGAAGAAGGTGAATTTCCCTGAAGAGACGGCCTTTTTAAGACATGCTGTCATACATCTTCTGATAAAGCTCACTTTAAGGCATTTAACATCCTCCCCATTGGCTTTTTTAAGAGTTAAAGCATCTTATGATGAGCATCCAGTCATGAGATGCTGTCACTTTCAAAACCATCAGACCTGAGAGTCATATTTCTTTTTTAACAAAGCCTCAAGATCAAAGTTTTACGCTGCCGTTGCATTCCAGATAACATCACAAGCAGGTTGAAGAGGCTCACAAACTTTAGTGTGAACGAGTCGAGGCCACTGAGAGAGAATAAAAGTGCGGACTGTACCATTGTTCCTGCTGGAGTCCCCTCTTCAGGCGTCCCTGTGCTGAGTGTCCGAGTGCCTGTCTGCCGTTAAAGTCCACAGTTGGAAAACTTCAGGGTGCAGCCATCACACGGGGGCCAGTCAACAACAGCAGCCACCGACAAGCTACAAGACAGTAGGTGCAGCATTCAAAATCTATTTCCTCAAACTCCCACAGAGGCAACATGTGAAACAAGAACTGCTCAAAGTTAGCACACACGGTGGTGCATGTACTCACCACACCAAGCTGAAAGCTACTTCTGTATTTGTTTCATGCTCAGAGACGTCAGACAGAGCTGTTGATAAAGCAATCACTGTAGCAGTATTTGTTAACGACAGGCATCAGAGTTTTACACCACAAACAGTTCAAATCTTCTGCCACACACCAGACAAGTGCTGATGGCAACACTGGCCGGAAAGGGATTATCATCTCCAGCATGTTGCCAAATGATGGGTGTTTCAGCTGCAAGGTTTGAGCTCCACCCAGGTTGTGGTTGCCTCACGTTTCGTTTGTGTTTTCAAAGAAGCTGTTCACTCCAACACCCATAATAACCGATGAGCTCAGAGAGAGTGCAGAGATGGCCAACTTTGTCTTACGCCTTTATGGAGGTAGAAATCAGTGTAGATCTGGTCTTACACACGGAGACCAGATTTATAGTTTACCTATAGTTTACCTGATATAACTTTAAATTATCATCCTCATTCATACTTTCCACATATAAATCCTTTTATTTTGGGCAGGAGAATTTGAATGTTGCTCCTGTTTGTGTAATATCTTGTAATTTTGATCCTCTTATTAGTCATTTGTTCCTTCCCATATCCTTTCCTTAGTGTTTTGAATTTGTGATTCCTTTCAAATTAAAATCACATTATAAGACAAGATGATGTGAACGAGTGGAGAGGAGGGCAAATCTATGCAAGTTACCCTTTCATCCAGTTTCATTTGACTCACAACTGATGTCAGATCCACTGAGGAAAGAAGGAACACGTTCTTCCTTCACTTTTTTCCACAAAAGCAAACAGATATATATATATAGACCATCGCTGATGATCTAAACCTCAGACGGGTGATCTGTGACATTTAAGTACTTGCACAGACACAAATACTCAGCAAGTATGCAAGTCAAATCCATTACTTGTAATCAACAATGCACCATGTTTAGTGTTTAATATTTCCTTTTAAAAAGATGTACATGGGGGGAAAAAATGAAAAAAAATCTCCTATAATATTGAACAATATACAGTACGTATATAATGAGCATGTGAAAAACAGAATAACAAATACTGGTATTGTCCTTCAGTTTTGACAAAATCAGCTTCACTGCTCAGTGTGAAGCCGAAACATCAGCCCGGTAGAGGAAAAAATAAATAACCCTTCCAGACACTGGTGGAACCTGATTTACACCGCGTGTTAACATGTTCAAATAGCTTATCCACTTAAGACACAAAAACATTTGCGTTGCAATGCACACTCGCTGCAGTGGGATCACTGGATTAGCCAGACCACGTTCGAAAGGGGTCAGTGAAATCGGACCTCAGCAGGTGTAAACTTTGATCATGGTCAGATGGTATCGCTATAGAACGCTGGTCTCCTTTAAGATGGTGTACACCTGACCGAACACTGCGCCCGCGTCCCGAAGAGTAAATCCCTACCAGCGAGGCGAGAGGCCCCTTCCCTCCTCCTCTTCAACACAAGCAAGCCCATGAGGGGTCACAGGTGGCAGCAGGATTTTTCTTATCAAAAATGAAATGCTGGATTGCTGCGGCATCCAGCTGGTTTACATCTGAAGAGCTGATCAACGGGGAGCATTCAGACGGGAACACGCATGTGCCAGGCGGATCCTGAATCAGGATCTCGGATCTAAAATCTCTGAATCTGTTTGAGTGATTGACAGTTTTGGTGAAAGTATTTCTACCTCTTTATGCGTACACTCTGATATAGGACTGAAAACACAAAATAGAAATACACTTTATGACTTTTTTGTTTCACAGGGACGATTACAAGACATTTGATTTTATTTGAGAATGTATAAACAATTTGGTCACTCCAAAATGAATTAGTAAATATTGTAAAACTGTGTCCTAACTAGATAGCAAATTACTCAAATGCATTTCGGAAATGCAGGTCACTCTCCGCTGTAATTGCCATATTACTTGAGATAATTCAAAACAATTAGTGTTGTGAGCTACATTTTCTGGCATATACTAAAAGCCAGGTGATCCAAGTCAGAGAGTGTAAATTAAATTGTTTAAATAACAATAAACATAGGAATTTTTATATATATATATATATATATATATATATATATATATATATATATATATATATATATATATATATATATATATATATATATATATATATATATATATATATATTTTAAAAAAGTGCCACAGGTGGGTCAGGGGATCCTAAAACAGCTGCTCCTTCACACCCCAGGCCAGCTTTGCAGATTGGCATTATTACAAAAGCTATAAAACAATTTCTAAATAATAAGATTTTAACAATCGTCTAACTGATAACTCAGAGCAAAGTGAACAAATAGCACCATTCAAAACCAAAGCACCACAAACACAAAGTAGAAGTGACTCCGCACCAAACCCCCCTGAAGAGTTTTTAGCGTTAAAAAAAGACGTTGATCGCTGTCGCAGCAGACTCCAGAGGATGACACGCCGATGCCGTGTGGCGTGATGACTGATCTCTGAATCATTTTTGCGCAACGCTTCTAATGTTGGCCTCCACGGTTTAGAGAAAAAGCTCAAAACAGCGCATTTTAAAATGTGCCATTGAAATGTTGACAGCACACATTTTTGACCAGATTACGTCACTTCTAAATACAAAAAAACACAAACTGAAATGATATCACATGGGAAGAGACATGTGTGAATGAATAAAACTGCTGAAGTTGTTATTTCCGTGAATTTATCAAACACGTGTGTAGTGATTATATTTGTGTAGGTGCTGTAGGTATAAAAAAGCAGTTTTGCGTCTCCACAGCGAACAAACTCAGCTGGCCGCTAGAGAGCCGGATCGTTCCCTCACATAAGTCACTGTCGACTAAAAACTAGGTAAACAGTCGACACACCTCCACAGCTCCCCGTCAATAATAATATTTCTCCATGACTGCGAAATATTTACCTAATCAACACGAACATATAACACTGCTGCATTCATACATGCCCCCCCCCCCAAAAAAAAAGTGTTGAAAGTTTTACATGATCTCCTACAGAGGTTTAAATTGTCTGTAATCTATGAAAGTCTCTCAGCAGCCTGAACAAAGGTTTCATACTGCCATGAATACTCCAGATGCAATCCTCCAAGAAGCCAGATATTTTACGCGTGTAAATCCATCCTCAGATTAGCACTCTTGTCAAACAGCACTTTAAAGTAACGTGGTCACGGGTATTAACTCAGTAGCCAGTACGCCGCTTCCTGCTGGCGGAGCTGACTCACTGTGAGCACTACGTGCACGCCTAAACATATGATGAAGAATAACACAAAATTACAGCAAGGCTTCACAGAGGGATTGTTCCGATAATGACACCAAGTTCCTTTCTGAAGACCTTTCGCAGACGCTGCCACAGTCTGCAGCCACAACACAAACTGACACGGCGTAATCTGACAATGACCTGGTTAGGAAACACTAGTTTGACCAAATGTTGCTGGAGCTCTGTGCAGCATGAAGCAATATTAAACTGCAGAGATGACAAGCTGTAAGCAGACTATGCGAAATGGCAAGACTGTGAGAAGGTGACGGCACTGAGACATCAGCAGCTTCCACAGAGGCATCAAGTCAAATCACATGATGACAAACAATAAAACACACAAGTCCTCTGACTGCAGGCTCTTTGTGCAAGTCGGACTCTGCACATACAACTGAATAACAGCAAAGACTCGATGAGTATGTTGATATGCCACAAAGAACATAACACAAAACATTGTGGTCAAGTAACAGCCGTCAGATAACAAAGAAATACATCTTTGATTTCATGATAAAAGTTATTCCTTTTTTGTGGGAAAACATTTAAAAAAATCTTTACAAATTAATAACAGAACAAATATCACCTGTGAGACGTCGGGTTAAAGTTTTGGGCCACTCAAGTCAAGACAAGAGGAACTGTGACAAGTCCTGTGGCCAAAGTGAAACATAATAGCACCAAAATATTGCAACGATGGGAAGTTTAGAGAGACGGAGAGAGGAGGTGTGTCACAACAGATGATAGAGAACAAGTGCTCGCTCCCTCCTTCTGGCTCTCCAGGTTTCAGCAGCCCCCCTCCCGTCTCCAGTGGAATGTTTAAACTCAGCTAAGCTTTGGCCTTGAGATGTCTGATCTGTGTTCTCGGTGGAGAAAAGGGGTCCCTCTGGTCAAATACAGGACCAGGCGTCTGTGTGATAGTGTCCCAGTTAGATCCCACCTCCTCTGAAGAGTCACTGTGAGGGCTGCTCTTGCAAGGCTCAGTGGGAAGGTTTCAGACCTACTGTGTGAGTGTACAGGGCCCAAAGGCGGATGCTGTGGGTTTCTTGGTGTCAGTGTCCCTGGCAGGTCTTGCAGCACATTTGTCTGAAATACGGTCGGCTGCAGAACTTGAACCTGAGCACCAGGGGGCAGTAGGCCACTGTGTTCACATCTTTACACTCTGCAGTTGAGACAAACACAGCCACAACTTTATCAATGCATTACTCATCAGTGTAACCAATATTAGTGACTTTCGTATCTTTTTACAGTTTATCCTGCGCGTTTGAACTCCACAAGTATTAGTTCCAATACTAATCTCGTCTCAGCTAAATCTGTCACTGTAGTTGAATCTATCCATGAAATTCCTATACCCACTTCATCCTGTTCAGGGTCAAACTGGAGCCTATCCCAGCTACCATCTCAAGCATGCACGTTTTAAAACTGCGGGAGAAATTTCATGCAGATGTGAGGAGAATATGCAAGTTTCACACTGAAAGGCACTAGCCAGGTTTTAATCCAGAAACCCTCTTGCTTTGGGGTAGGAACGCAAACGGCCATGCTGCCTACAACTAAATCACTAATATGAAAATTGCTTCTTGCGTAGCAACACAGTTCAAAATAATGAGGTCTTTAAGTGGAGCGCTAAACTTCACAAAACTTTGAAACATGAAATTACAAGACAGTGAAGATTACCAGGACTGAAATTTGGCCTCTGACCTTCAGGTTTGTCTGTACTCATGGGCAGAATGAGGTCACATTTGCTCTTGCACTGCTGCATGGCTGCAGGCCGCTGATGCTCCAGACACTCGCTGGAGGGCTGGCCAGTGTGGGACAGACACTGCACTGAACGCATCTCCTGACCCAGGCCGCACTTGGCAGAGCACTGAAACAAAAAAACAAAACATTTTACACACAGAAACAGGTCATTAAAGCTCTGGTGACTACATTATAATAAACCAAAAAAGAAAGAAAAAACACACGTTTTAGGGAGTATGTTTTCACAGATCTAACTGCAGTTAATCTAATAGTGTTTGCAAATACAAGGCTATAGACTATAGTTAAAATGTGAACAAAATAAATTATAGTGCAAAGTATTTCTTAACAAGTGTTTGGTGTCTCACCTCTCCCCAAGGACCAGCCACCCACTGAGGTGGAGGGCAGCGCTTCAGGTTACAGCGCACCCTGGAGGTGGGCCGGCTGTGTTTGGGGCACTTGGACTCTGGCAAGGTGTCGCCGCTCTCACCGCTCTTGCATAAAACCACACGGTGCCTGTAGCCAGGACCACAGCTGGGTGTGCACTGAAGACAAGGAGGAAGAGGAGAGGAAAATTGGAAAACATCAGGAAAGAAGTTAGGGAGATGGGACGGTGCAGAGGTGGGTCATTGCAGTCACAAACGTGCCAAAGAAAAAAGTGTCTCCTCAACAGATGGTGAGTTCCTGTAACACAACTGAACATAAATCTTCATTACATCATGACATACACAAGATACAAGAAAAAGTGTTGTTTCAACAGATTCAGAAACTCCCAAAACTCCAGGACAAAGTAGCAAAAAAAAGGGGCTTATGAAAGTGTAATAGTTAATAACAATTTAAAGGAACGTTACGGATATTTTGAATAAAACACACACACACATATATATATATATATATATATATATATATATATATATATAACAAGCACACATGACAACTGATACATGCATACATATACGTGTATGTTCAGTGTTAGTTGTGTATTCCACGGTTAAGTATGCAGATGTTTTTTTTTTATTCCATTTTTCTTTTTTCAGTTCAACTGGAACATGAACTATTGCTTCATCTGGGTGGAATTTTGTAGAAAACTCAAGTATTGGTTCAACATCAGCGAAGACTGGACTAAAAGCAGAAGGCAGAAGTGGATGCAAAACACATGCACGATGGCAAACGTCTGTCTACCTCCGACCAATCCAGAGCCAGCCATTCAGGGGGGCAGCTGTGGTTGCTACAGGGCTCTGTGAACGAAGGGTGAGGGGGGGCGCAGGCCGAGTCATCCAGGATCTTCCCTTCATTTGCGGAGATTTTTCGTTTACATAACACCTCCCGGGTTCGCAGACCACCATTGCAGCTGCGGCTGCACTCCGACCACTCTCCTGTCCACCAGCTGCAAAGCAGAAAAACCCCAACAAAACAAACCTGTAGCTTGTTTTGAATTTTCTCTTTTGCATTCCATAAAAAAACCATCAGCCACTAAACACATGCATATGTGAATAATGACATTTAGGACTAAAAAAAAAAAAAAATTAATAAATCAAAAACAAAGTAAACATATGCAATGAGACTTGCAATTTATGAAATATTCCTATGAGTCTTTTTTTTTTATTGTTGTTACTATCATAGTGTAATTGTAAAAATATATATATCATATAAAACACTGTCAGAAGGTTGAAGTTGCGATAAAATGCTCAACTAGACAAAACAAACAAGCATGACTCTAATCTTTTCATCTACAGACCACTCACGTTGGGGAACACGGCTCAGTGTTGCAGGATCTTCTCTTCTCTTTGGGTTTGTTCTTCTTGTCACAGAAGTTATTGTAGACGACTGAACGATCCGACTGCCTCTTGCACACCACCTGCTGTATCTGCACACCTGAGCACAGGTGAGCCAAGCCATGACACATAACATGAATATACTGGTGATGAATGTCCCTGTGTGCGTTCCCGTTTCCCTCGGCCCCTTTCCTGTAATAACTGCAGTCTTATCATGTATCCAGAATTCACAACAGTTCAAGAAGACTAATCTGCCTTTGCTGACAGTGGACTTCCATAACAACTTTAAGAAAAATAAGCAATGCACACACCCAGGATTTTATATAAAAGAGCAGAGATTATCACAGTTTGTATAAGAAGCAGTTTAATAATAAAGTTGCAACACAAAAAAAACACAAGACTGACTAGTCACTGGCTCAGAAGAGCTTTCATTAAACTCTAAAGAAAAATATGTCAAAAACACTACTTTTGATTTTTTTTCAACAAAAAAGTCTGGTGGCCACAAACTACCACTAAATGTTTACCCTCCTCCTTTTCATCCTCCCCTCCACAAGAGTACAAAATGATAAGAGCGCGAGTTTGTTTATCAGATGTAAAGCAAGGCCTTATCAGGTAATGCTTCATGGATCATTAACTCCCAAAGGCCTCTGAGGAAAGGCAAGATTGCCTCTGTGGGATATCTCCAAAGCCTCAGTCTGCAAAATGCTCAAATCCCTCTGGCTTTGATGCAGAATCCCAAACCTCAGTCTATACAGATTTACAATGTGTTTTCATTGGCCATGACGTGTGTGTGTGAGTATCTGTGCATACATGGAGGAAAGACAAAGAGCGGAAGAGCAAAATAAAACGTGTAAATAATACTGTAAGTTTATTTTAGAAACTGCCCCTCACTTATTGACATACAGAAGCATTTAGGAAAGGCTTTCAAAGCCCTCTGTATGCTTTAGCAGCACGTTTTGCACAGGCATCTGCTCTACATCTGCATTTTGCCAGTTGTCCCTCTGCTGCAGTGCCTGATGAAGCAGGCTGCTCCAACCCTAAACATAGCAGAAAACAACGCACAGACCAACGTTTTGGGGTGTTTATTTTTGGAGTATTTTTCAGTTGTAACTCGGGGGCTTTTGTATGCATAGCATGAGTCCGAGACAAATTTCCTTAAAGGAACAATATTTTGCATGGCACTGTAGGGAGGTTGAAAGTGGGGTGCTGTTCGTCCGTGGCTCCCGTGCATGGGACCCACCTTTGGGTCCGCTGTTTTTCACTTTCTTCTTTTCATTCAATCTTTTTTTTTTTAGATTTTATAAGGAATTAAAAGTACTAGGTTATGGTTTGGCAATAAACCGTAACCAGGCAAGTGGTTAAACTTAGAAAAAAACGAAAAACGACGGTCAGGAAACAAAATGTGCAATAAAAAACATTTTATTGCCGGAAGGCTTCTCCGATGTTTTACATGCTCCCATGGCAAAGGATCCCACGAATCTCGAATAGTCAGCTAAGAAGAATCCAAAAATCGGGGTACCCTTAAAGCCAGCACAGACAGCTCCTGTAAGGGAGCGAATAATCATCTTTAACATCTCTGTAGTGAATTAGTTCTTTATTGTAGCACTACTGGCTACTAATGGTTCCTGGTAGGCATTGTATGTACGTGGAATCAGGTATGAATCACAAAAGGATTCTTCCTTCACATTTTCTCTCCAATGTCCATTTATAGTTATCGTTTCCATTAAACAAAACCTAAACGGAGCACAGTAGAAAAACTGTTGGCCCAATTAGCAGCACCTGAGTAATATGAAAGTCGACCATGAATAATCGTGCATGACCACAAGCCAGCATCAGCCTTGGGCAGAATGCAAGAAATTAAATACAGCCCCTTTGTGGTTGGAGGTAAAAGCGTGATATAAATATAAAACTGAAACATGGCTCTTACAGTTCCTTGGTTTGGGGTTGAACGCTTAGCAGTTCTGTTCTGTCTCTTCAGAAAGAGAGAGAGAATGCAACTCAGTGCAGCCCTCTTCAACAGTTAATGGGATATTTCCAACGTTTCCTACCTCCAGCACACAGAGCTGAGCACCGGGACCAGGAGCTGTAGTGCCAGGCAAAAGCATTCAGGGGATCCCTGTTGAGTGGTGGGTTGAAACGGTAGTGGATCCCCGGGTTATCCTCCCTCACCAGCACCTGTAAACATTTAACACAGCATACTCTAAAGAAGGCCTCCTCTGACATGAGATACATGACATTATAGGACAATACTGAATGAATCATTCTGTTTGAAGAGTGGCACGCAGTGATTCAGACACTGCCGTGAAATTTTAATAATATGACTCTAAATAATGACAGCTGTTCTGTTGGTGTGTAGGAAATTTTAAAGTCTGTCTACGTCTTTGTGCACGTCTGATCTGCAATAAGACGATTTATTTCACTGGCATTGGCCACAGAAAAAAAACCTTTATTGGTTGGTGTCAAAATATTTATTGAAAATAAAACCACACAATTATCAGATCAAAATTGCTCTACAAGCAAAAAGTGAGTGCGTGTGGCATCCTTCACAACTGAGCACAGATTTAACTCTTTTTAAGGAGACTGTGCCACTGAAATGATAAATAAAGATTCTGACCTACGCAGTTTTAAGAGAGCCAAGTTCATGGATTTTATCTGTGTATCTTAAAGAGTCTGAAAAATAACAAGACTAGGGATGTCTAAGACTTTTGGACAAACTGTACATCACTTAAGTCTTCATACAGTCAGATTCTTCTCACCACAGCATGCCTTATAGCCATAAAAACTTACATTTACATGCCAAGCCTGATGTCTTGAATGAAACACAGCAGCAGTGGATGTTATGCAGATGAACATGTAACTTTTCTGCATGTGTTCTGCATCAACTGAGTAAAGATGAGATGTTTTACCTCCCCTGAGAACATCAGGTCTGCTGTGGCAGCTGTTTGTCAGTTAAAGTTAAAGAGCACAAAAACAATACAATGTTGATCAGAATAGAAAATGCTTCAGCTGGTTAAACCAGCTTACTCTTGTTCCCAGCTCAGACACTGTGGGACAAAAAACCCAGAACACGTAGAGGTAAAACTGTGCATCATCTTCTTTTCCTTCCGGCTGTTCCCTTCAGGGGTCGCCACGGTGAATCCTCCGCCTTCGTCCGACCCTGTTCTCTGCATCCTCTTCTCTCACACCACCCAACTTCGGGTCCTCTTTCCCTACATCCATAAATCTCCACTATGATCTTGTGCCTCTAGCTGTTCAGACTTCTGCCATGCAAAAACTGATATTTTGGGGTTGCAAATTCTTACAAAACAACAATAAAAAAAAAAACATTGTGGTTGTTCAAACAAGCTAAAGACACATTCAGCTGCCATGTCTTAAAAGGGACCGTTTGGTGTCTTTTTTCAAGCATGACTCCCGTCACTCATCCAGTTTTAACAAGAAACTCATGAAACAACTTTTTGAACTCTTCTAGCAGAAAAAGCCTGTTTTGGTGCTTCTGTATTTCCGTTCTTACCATTACAATTAGGGTAATGTTTGTTGGGCCCAGAGCTTCAAGCATTTCCGGCCCGTCTGTGGGCCGTCTGTAGTGGAATGTGGTGCCGGCAATGTTGAACCTGCGAGGCGTGTCAATGCTCAGCTTCCCATTGATAAAATACTGATCGTTTTTACTCTTCAGCACTGGAACACAGAGGATGAGAATGATGACACGGAGGAAGATACGCAACCTGCGCTGCTCTTAACCGGTTACATTTACAGCCATTTATGACATGAAAGCTTCAATAAATCACTTTACCAAGGTAGTTGAGGGAGATGTTGAGCTCTTGTATGTGGATGAACACCGACCCCTTGGGAATTCTGACCACCTCTTCGTAGCCTGGGATGAAAAAGATCCACACAAAAAGGTAAAGGAGCGTGATTCGCTGGAGTTCAGGGGAGCAATGCACAAGCAGCGTTTAGTGCTGTGGGATACCAAGGGACTGAGCGGAGGCTTCGGATTCCAGCTGCATTCCTGGGCAGCCGTCCTCAGCTCTCTGCTCAAGAGGGAGAACTTTGCCAAGAGCCGGCTTTTTCTCTCCTTTTCTCTCAGTTTTTCCCCATCTGTCTTCGTCTCTCGTCTCCGTTCTTTTTATGCCCAAGTCATCTCCAGCCCAATCTCATTTTGCTTTTTTAAGCATTGCTCTGCCGTCCAGTCAGCAGGCAGGCGCCTGCAAATGACTTAAGCTCACACACGGAAAGAGGATTCGATGATTGGGGGATGACCTAATTCCCTCCGTGGGCATGTGGGTTGCGAACTCTGTGGAACATTGACAAGAACTGGACCTGCGTCTCAGGTTTTCAGCCTCAGACACCCACGCAAACCTCAGCAGCGTTGGAGTGAGCGTCTTCAGTTAACAATCAGGGCTTTGTGTGGTAAACACACAGGAAAGGAGCTGAAAACCTCTGGAACCTTGACACCTAAATAACCTCTCACACCCAACCAGAACTACAGACTGGACAGGAGGGGACAAGGATATCAGTGCATCTATAGTAAGATTATAGAGAAAATTAAACAAACAATCTATACTAAGGGCTTAATAATGGACACCCAGAATGCATTCGGTCCACGTGTGGCAACATCACCGCAATAGCCGTGCATCTTGGGCCACACTGAAGAACACCCTACATACTGCAATGTGTACCAGG
This sequence comes from Xenentodon cancila, assembly GCA_014839995.1. NCBI lineage: Eukaryota > Metazoa > Chordata > Actinopteri > Beloniformes > Belonidae > Xenentodon > Xenentodon cancila. The sequence goes on from CM026206.1 coordinate 8,100,938, forward strand.
TGCATCACGAGTGTGTCGGTGTCCATATGTGTGTGACAAACAGTCCAGCGCACCACACATATAAAAACAGCTAAAAAGCACTGCTAGAGGTCAAAACCTCCACAGGGATCCTTTAAATCACTGAAGCAGACAAAAAAAAGGAGAAGTGTTGGCTGAAGTCTTCAGGAGTTTCAAGAAATCAAAAGCGTGCTGTAGACATGAATGAGTGATACTGCTAGGCATAAATCTACCTGCGACCAGAATAAGCCTTCAGTCCTGTATCTGGAGTTTGAGTTTGGTTAGAGATGAGAACATGCTGTGCTGTAGCTGTGACCAAGCCAGTGGAGTATGTGTGCAAGTTTAAACTCATGTGAACTTGGGTTTACTGGGGTTTTATGGGCAGAAACATGTCAAAATAAGTTTCTAAGTGGCCCTAAGTCTGTGGACACAATTGTTGACATCATTTTCGCTCTCTCAGCCTCAATAAATACCTTTGGACCAAACTGGAGCAGTGGCTGAGTGCTCAGCGTTCCCCATTGCTGACCTTCTTGATTCTTGTCTGGTTAAATTAAAGTAAACCCCTGCAGGACTGTTTGTACAACCACATAGTGTATTTTTACTAAAAGCACAAAGCATGTTGCACATTGAGGCATCCTTTGAATGGTCTGACAGTGGTGGGTAGGACATGAAACTCACGGATATTCACATACACCGACGGTAACCAATTAGTGAAAAGGCATGCTGAGATGTGGGACAGCAGTTCTCAGAACATTGGCCTATAAAAGTAGATCTCTTGCGCCAAAGCTATGATTCTTACAGCTTTGGGAAAGGTGCCTTGGCTCAGCTTCAGAAACAATACATTTTTAGCACCAAAATTGTAGGTGTCGAATTAAACTGATTTACTAATTAGAGAATGTCTGACTATGACTCCCAGGTTTTCACGAGCTACTTTTCCTATTCTCTAACTTCATAATTAGTGCCATAATCACTAAACCATTTTATGATCACATACCACTTTGACTTTAGTTTTAGTGATGGTTTTTTTTTTTTTTTTTTATGGTTAACCATCATGTCAGATATTTTGAGGGCAGCTGAGACCTCAGCAGGGGTTGACGGACTGGCCCGGTCTCTGTGGTTCAGGGCACAGCTGCCTGGTCAGGGTGTGTCCCTGCTGAGGAATCATGGGAGGGGGTGAGTGGTGTTGACACTTGGGTGAGAGACTGTGGAGTTGGTGTTGTGGGAAGAGAATGACCCGAAATAGATTCTACAACAGCAGGACCTCAAGCCGCATGGACCTCACCTAAATTTGTTTGCCACTTGTCTCTGGATGGGTAGTGGATAAACATAAAAATTCCTGCTCTCCCCTCTCTTCTACGCACTCGCCAGTCAAGCTTAAATCCAATACCAGAAGTCTAAACAGAGGGTTGTACACCCTACGTGAGCCGTTTGTGAGCCTTCACTTCTCTGGACAGAAATCTCTGATGTTGTTCTTGGAACCTGAAGGAACCAGTCCTACAGTTTGAGGGTCAGTGCTATTATTGTGCTATTATTACCAATGCCTCAGTGGGGTTTCAATTCCCGTTATGACCGGAAAACGTCCAACCCATACTGGTAACAGAGGTGTCCTCTGTATTGTGGCAGACCGCAGCATCTATTGCTCTTGAGCGTCTGTTCGTGTGCTGCTAGTGGCTCTGCGCTCCTTCACTCTGGCCTTTTCTTACGGGTGGTAGGACCTCATCAGCATCTCCTGAACTCCTGAAATCTTATCAGCCCTCTCTATTGATCTTCTCTTGCCATCGACATTTACTTAGCAGTTGATTACTGAAGTTCATCTTCCTGATGTATTCCTGGATCTCCCTTGTTCACCCTGGATAATGGCTCCGATGCCCACAAGTGCCCGGCCTCCTTCTTTCCACTTAGTGTACAGTTTCAGGGTGCTGGAGTTGCACTGAACCCCTCCATGGATGGTGAGGAACCTTTTCTTTTAAGAGTCAATCTCCTTCTGAGCTTTCACATAAAATGTTAAGAAGACTGACCCAGAAATGTTTGCCTTTGTAAACTAGAACATTTTATCCCAGGAACCACGATGAAATGACGTGATTGCGACAAGTGACTCTATAGCTGTGAAGCCACAGTCGGGTCTGGACTTCATTATCTCTCGCCTCCGATGTGTTTCCACAACATTCCCCTCTGAAAATGTGTCAGAAAAGCTTAAAAGTAAAACAGGTGCTGAAATTAAGAACCTTTCTATTACAGTACAATGTTTTGTCAAAATATAAAATAGATTTATAAAATGAATGTTCCTGAGCAATGACTCAATATGTTTTTGAACATCTGCCATGTCCAAATTCAGATTTGAAGCTTTTTTCCAAGTGTGCACATTTTTGGACACCAGACCAGATTGCGTAACTTCTCATGGTAAATGCCTCCTGCTGAACTGATCTAATTCTTGGAAAAATGGACACTGTTCCAACGCAGAAATTAAAAAGTAAACCCCTTTCCACACTATTTATAAATTCAGAATAGATCAAAGTCTGTAGGTACTTGTACAAAGAACGGCGTCGGAGCTACTCACAGAGGAAAACTGAATTATTCGTAATAGTAAAAGACGTTCAAGTGTCACGGTTCACTACCTCCTTCAGGCAGCGAGTCGTTGAAGACTCCCTCCACAGAGATGCAGCTGCTCCCATCACCCCCGCAGATCCGGCAGCGGTCCTCACGTACATCCGAGCCGAGCATACGGTCACAACCTACGTGCTGCAAGAAGGGAGAAACAAGCGAGATGCGGGGTCACGTAGGGTCATAGGGGAAGAGGCGCAGTCAGTGAGTTGAGAGGTGTCAGGGGCCGCGCTGACGAATTACCTCCTAATGTCTTCCAGACCACTTTTTCAAAACATAGAAATATCAGATGGCAAGTCCAGATGTGTTTTCTGATCCTGTGCAGACATAATGCTCTTTGGTTGCTAAACTCATAGCTGTCGACATAAATAAATTTCATGATGAGCGAAGCAGGTGGTTTTACTCAAACTCTCCAACGGGGAACCAAACTTAAACAAAAGTGCAGAAAATAAATGGTGACTGTTCTTAGTATCATACATTCACGTGGTGGTTGCTTATTGTGGTGTGGGGTAATGAGGCCTGATTTTATTATTAATTTACGCTGGCTTGAGCGCAGCTCAACCCTGAACCAGAGCTGAAAGTAGTGGCTTTAACTGTGCTCTGAAGGTGTTTTACAAAACACTCACATTGGACCAAAACCACATTTCTAATCAAGTGTCTTTGGCGTGTCCAAAGACATGTAAATAAAACATGTTGAAAATAAAGAAGTGACCCAATAAGAGCATATATATATGCTTGGTTTATATGCTCCTGGATTTTCCAGGTCTATTGCTTTCATAAATGAACAGTAGTTGGTAATGTTTTACGCTTTTATTTTTTTAAATATTTTGCCTACCATGTCTGGGAAAAAATGATTTGCATTTATCCAACTAGATCATCTGCTCCCAGGTAGGACAGCGAAGAGCTGTAACATCACTACTTTCCCTGTTTGTCACAGGCGACTTTGTAAAGAAAACAAGAGAAAGATGTTTGTCTGTGGCGTGTTTGGAGTTTAATGTTTCCATTAAATGTAGTGCAAGTGGCAAGACAATCGAGGTACACGGAACGGGTTAAATTACAGACAGAAACTTTGTAAGAAAAAAAAAACAGAAGTGCAGAGAGTAAAAAAAGGGAAAAAAGAGAGATAATAAGAGTGAAGTGAATGAAAGCCAGCCTGCACTGCAGACACACAAACAGCTGAGCTGGAGGGTCACTGAGTTTCTACAGACCAGAACAGAGCAGAAGTACAGCAGAAAAGGAAAGGAGGAGGAGAAAAGAAAGAAGAGGGGGTGTTGATAAACAAAAAGTGTCTTTTTAGATGATCCCAGAAACTTCAACCCACCTCATCCCCGCAGTTTAAGTGTCTGAGACGCTTCTAATAAGGGAGCTCACTGGGATGCAAAATAATCAATAGAGAGGAAGCTGAAAAATAAAATTTCATGCCAAACATCCTGATGTTTTTTCTCTGTTCTCCCTGCTCAAATCTTTCTCTCTCTCTCTCTCTAGTTCAAGAAGGACCGCATGTGGACTGGGACTCATTTTGGACCTTTGTTATTTTTTTTTTTTAAGATATGCAGTAAAACAATTAGGGTTTCTTTTGTCTACACTCTTAATTAGTTCCAGGGACCTGCTGGAGCTCCAGGTGGTCTCCACTTCATCAAAACACAAAACAGTTCAATGCTTTGTTTTCATTAACAGCCAGAACCAGCATCATTAATGGGAATGTCAAACTGCTGCCAGAGTTACAACAGTTTATCAGCTGAGCAGCTGACTGTGATGAGCATCAGCAGTTGGTGTGCAGACTGGACAGCGGCAACTGTCCAGACTCGTCCAAGCAAATATAAACAGTTTCAACTAAGATGAAGAAAATCTTCTGCTAATCAGCTTAAACTGTCTCCTCACATCTAAGGTATTTTAGATACGCTTCCACATACAAATGAATGTGGAAGTCTGTCCACAGTGTGTACAGACACTTTTAAAATCTTTAAAACTCACCTTACACTCTCCATTCACACAGACATCTGGAGAGTCGTCTCTACACGGCGTGCCATCTACAACAGCAGGAGCACGCTCTGTGTAGAAGTTGTATCCTTCTGCGAGGCAGTTGAGGGTGCAGGACTTCACACCACCTGGACACATAAACACAGACACAAAGGAAGGAGGACACACGGGTATGAACATACAAAAATATCATCATAATAAACACAAGGAAACTGCTTCATAGACAGTGCAAATGCAATCGCTGCATGTCTGCACGCTCCTATACTATATCACTTTTACGTACATAGCCCCAAAAAATAACTGCTATAGAAAGACATTCATCATTTCCAAATATATATTTTGAATAAACAAATTGATCCACACATTTAACTAATACGACACAATCATTCATTCAGACTTTTTTTTTTTTTCTTGTTTCTGGTCACTTCTGGCCATTCCATAGTCATACTATACAAAAGCTTCAAAATTTTTTTTTTTTTTTAAGTTTAAGTTTTATTTAACATTAAATATACTGGGTATCAGCCAGTATCCCACAGTCTGATGCAAAAATCCCAAAGTTAGGAAGAGGACACAACAAGGTAAACCCTCCAAACTCCGAGCTCCTGCACCAGTCATGGTCTTCAAGGAACCAACGCAGAAACGAAGCCTGCCTCAACGTGACAATGAATATGTAATCTCTTTCTGAATTTTGACTTTATTGCTCCAACAAAATTTGCATGAGCATGTGGCTTAAAGTATACTTGCTGAACTGCCACATCAGAGACCCAAGTTTCTGCAAGGACGTGATACATTCAGCATCACGTCCTCGCAGTACAAGAACAACAAAGTTCTGCAGGGGAACAGCAAATTTCTTTCTGCAGTGACAGCCAGAGAAGAAGCAGCTGAATGTGATTATGTCACCACTTCTTTTTCTGGAATACATGCAGACTCTAAACCACTGAGTATTACCTCAGTCTCCTGCAGTATGTGGCAATTTTTATATATATATATATATATATATATATATATATATATATATATATATATATATATATATATATATATATATATATATATATATATATATATATATATAAAATAGAAATAAAATAGAACATGTACATGTTTAGTACTAGCTCCAGTAGGGTTAGGAGGTTCAATTTACCAGCATGTACATATTCACACACATAGTTTTGTCACAAATATTAATTCCTCCGTGATGCCTGCCAACGGCTGCACCATTTGAGTGGCTGTTGACATCAGCCTGGGCTGTGTTTGTTTGTGCTGGCAGTTCTGAAGCAGGTACAGTATGTGCTGGAAAACAGAGAGACTGAGTATGGTGGGGCTTGCAGAAAGTAAGCGGTCAGACCACGGAAAACTACAATTCCCATGGTGCCGAGCTTTGGCAGGGCAATCACAGCCTTCAGGAGTGTATTAGTACTCGATGGGTGTGATTTCTGGAGCGTGAAGGTTGAATGTGAAGGCTGCTGCAGTGAGGGCAGTCATATGGAGCAGCATGTTTTGGTTTTTTGGGGGGGTTTTTTGTTTAAAGAAACTGCTTAAGCAGGAGAGGGTTTTTTTTTTAAATGAACTGTCCTTGGCTGTCTGAGCTGAGACAGAAAGGCTGTTTCTGTTCTCCCTGTCAGGAGAGAAATGACACGGAGCAATAATGGTGAACTAAATTAAGTGAGAGATGGAAAGATGTTAATCATGAGGACACAAAGCAAAGAGGAAGGAGAAGATAAAGAAAGCTTTCTCCGCTGCGGGAAAGGGAAAATGTATGAGGACGAAAGCTGAAATGAGGATCTGGAGACAGTGAGAGCCCAAAATAGGGCAGAGATGTTGGTGCTGTTCCCGTTTCAACAGCTGCAAAGATTTTCTGATGTAAAATCAGCTGACTTGATGAAAGGAGAACTTGTTGCCTGAAGCTGGATTTGGATGGGTGACTATCCCTGCAAGTCATTAAGTTATTGCTGGCCGATTAAAAGCAGTTATGTTGTTAAAACTATTTATCTACCGAGTCCAGTTTCAGCATCTAGTGTTCAGAGGCGAGGAATTTCTGCAAGAAACTCTGAGATGTGCGGCTCTCTGAACCCAGCATCTGCCGGCCAGACAGGAGAGTTTGCAGCTTTGATTCGCTTAGTGCCCCCCCTCCACACGCACGCACGCACGCACGCACGCACGCACGCACGCACGCACGCACGCACGCACGCACACACGCACACACAGACAGCTGAAGTAGTTGTAATTGCCCTCCGCTTAGACAGTCTATGGTCTCCTTTCAGTAGCTCTAGCAGCTCCATTTTTGTTTTTATAAATAGCAATTTCCCATTTCATTTTGAATTGTTGCCTTTTTGTGAGTTTCTTCACCTTTTTGTGTGGTTTCCTGCTAGTTTACTTGAATTTCCCAGCGGTTGCTGTCAGAGTGAGATTTTTAGTCTTTGTTGTTTCCTAGTCGTCTGCATTTTCCCATTTACCTCAGTAAAAAGGTAATGCTAAGAGATCTCTACTACGTAACTGGGTTTTTTTTTTATGCAGGTCACATAAACGAAGCAGAATATACCACCAGTATCAGAATGGCTGTTTATGGTTACACCCATTTAAAATCGCCAAAATCGCCTTAAACCAACTTTCCGTTGAATTTAAAGAATTCAACCAGCTTCAACCACCAAAACAGAATAAACAGACATTAAAACACAAGTTATCCCTCTCCTCAGTGCAAACAACACACTTGTCGCTGCCGCCAGGCTTCTAAGCCATTTTCTGGTTTTTATTTCTTCCCTTTAGACTTTTTTGTGCATTTTATTTTTTAGTTGTGTTTCTGGATTTTTACAAATACTTTTTTAATGCGGTATGATTTTTTTTATTTTTTTTTAACCGTTTTGTTTCATGCCTGAATTGTTTGTCCTGCATTTCTATGCCCACTAACCTGTGGTGTAAGTACTGGAGTTTGTACTTTTACCTCCCTCTGCTAGTCCGTGTGTGGGCCATCTGCGTTTTAAATTGTCTTGACTGTGCTGAATTCAAATTATATGCTGAGAGAAACGATCGATCAGCTGAAGGGCAGATCACGGAGAATAAGAGCGAGAGAAATAAGAGACACGCAAGAAATCAGTAGGGAAGAAGGGCAACTATTTTTGCAGATGTTGGGACAACTAAAGAATAAACGCCTCACCAGCCTGTCAGGCTCAGATCAGACTGCTCAGGTCTGCGCTACATTCAGGGTGGAGTGTGTGCCCTGTGGACAATGGCAGGCACAAACGCTAAAAAATAAAGTTCACACTACGCTTCAACACAAACATGCACACACCAACATAAGACGGCCCGGATTACTCACTCACCTCCTCTGTAAGGTTTCCAGCTGTAAAATTTTCCCCTGAAGGGAATGCTGTCAAAGTTGGAGCACTGAATCTCCCGAAAATCACGAGAGCCTGGAGGGCACTCCTGTAACACACATGCGCGCACACACACACACACACACACACACACACACACATTAGGTACACACGCCAACAGTCTTGCATGCAGTGAACACCCACAACTAATTAATCAAACAATAGCAGTGAATTTTTAATGATCTGCGCTGACAGACTGACGATGGTGGTGATGATGATAGAGAGCAGCAACACTCACGTCGATATTACAGGACCTGAAGCGCTTTCTTTCCCCCAGACAATACTTTCCACCGATGGTCGGCCTACAATGAAAGACAATCTGGACAGTTACATCTAAATAAAGTTCGACTACGCCCACCCTCCATCGCTTCACAACAATATGACTAAATAAAAATATATGATCTCAGCTTTTTGTGGCTCCGTCCCTGCATCTGGAGTTTAACCCTCGGTTTTTCTTGTAGCTGTGCTCTCTATTAAAGACATGAATACAGCATCTCTAGATTGACATATGTGAGGAGAGAAACCGTTCCCCGTTTTCAAATTCCAGCAAATTCCACGTGAATAAGGCCAAAGTAAATATGCAAAATGATGTTCAGAAATGAAACAGAAAAACACTGCTGGCCTCCGATTTGGGTCAGTCCGTTCTTTTTTTAATCAGTTCAAGATGAGGTGTCTGGTGAAAGGCACTCAAAAGACAAGACAGTGTTCTGCCTTAAAGAAGGTCTTCGATTTAAATCGTAGCTTTGGTTTTCATTTGTGAGGAGGTTGCGGAGAAGATATTTCATTATACTGTACAATTTAAAAGGACAATAAGCTCTCATTCTTCTCCAAAACAACTCATTTTGCTGTAGTTTGTGGACTTTTCGTGGTGTTTCTTCAGTGGACAAGATTCTCTTGACAGGATTAATGTTTATTATCATTTAAAAAAACTAAATAAAAGACAACTTACAGCTGGGAAGCTTGCACAAGATGTTCTACATTATAGTAATACATAGTAACGAGTCTAAAAAGTAAAAGAATAATCCTGTTAAAATCAAGAGGTATAACTGTATTTTTGTTTTTGTATATTTTGTATATTATAGCACTTCACAAGTTATTTCTATTGCCTGTACACAGAGAATATAAATAAACGGGGCTCAATCAATGGATAATTTTATTTTCATTCCATTTTGACATACATTAAATAATATATCATTTCTCTAGTTATTTCAGGAAAAGAAATATTGTTCATAAATTGCGTGTTGAATTGATTGGCTTCAGGTTTAAATAGGAGACACCCATTTCACTTTTTTTCACTTGTTTTCACAGGTTTATGTGATCTTTCCACTGACATCCTGAAGATGCGTCAGTGTTGATGCGAATGCAGTCGACCAGGTAAAAGACCAATACTGCATTTCAGGTTGCTCATGGCTAAGCTCTTTACCTGGGGCTGTCGCAATGTCTGACAGAAGAGGAGACTCCTCCCCCGCAGGTCCTGCTGCACTCCCCCCACGGTGACCACAGACCCCAACCTCCATCCACACCTTCTGGACGTGTACCGTATGCCACACAAATCCTCTTATAGCACCACTGGAAGATAAACACATAAATAGTACAATATAAAAAAAAAACAACCAGTTGCAAATACACAACATGCACATGACTCACAGACATAAATATAAAAGTGCGTCAGTAAACAAAAAGGTGAAAAACAAAGTGAGTTCGAAGCTCCTGTAACATTTTTCTGCTTTTCACCGTAATAAACGTAATAAAGTCAACAAAATGGTCTTGGAAAACGTAATCAAAACAAAAGCAAAAGCGGAATCAGTTCAAGGACTTGAAAACAGTCCCGTCCAACCTTCCCCAGCAACATTCAGTTTTAGTTAGATATTTGGATGTACCTTTTCTCTCGTTACATTTTAACCACATAAATACCAATACTCTCAGCGCTTACCCCTTTTTCTATGGTATTGGTCTGACAGATGGTTCCCTCTGCAGCGGGAATGCTGCTGGTGATGCAGCGGTTGCTCTTACTCATGCACCAAAGTTCACTGCAGACTTCCTGTGTGTTTGAGCGAGAAACGAGCAAAAGCACTGGTGACAAACAGACAAGAGTGAGACAACGTGCCACTGCTTTGTGAGACGCGAGAGCAGAAACCCTCTTGTTCACCTTCACCTTCTCCTTCTACAGCAATGTCTTTAACACATGGGGGTTATGTTTTATTGTGTACATATGCTGCAACTACATAGTATCGATAATAATGAGTCTATAAAGCCGCTTTCTGTTCCAGATGTCCATTCACTCTGAGGCTGGCCTTGTAAAACTTGACCATGCAATAAAAAGAGTGCTATTCCATGAAAGTATTGCAAGATGTGTTACATCACAGACTTGAAGCACGAACACGAGTGCCCAGAGAGATAAATGACTTAAAAAGAGATTTAGCCAGCTTGAGTCCATTTAAATGCTCAGCAGAAGATTAAATCACAGTTAGTGAAAGAAGGTGGCACATGTTGAGATGGTTCTGATTTACGACGACTGTTTTGTGGACTGATGAGAAGAGCTCACACGGTGTTTGGAGTGTTTCAGTGAGGACATCTGGTAGCTTCGCTTGAGTTAATTCCACGTATGACACAACAATGCCTAAATTTTTAAAGAGGAAAATTCTAAAAGCTTTATGATCTGATGCGCTTTAATATCATACGTGACCACATTTTTTTTTGTCATCGTGTGCTACTGTTTGGGGAAAGAAAAAGAAATGAATGAAATTAGCCATCGTCACTGTGCTCACCGAATATTTACACTGCCGAGATCTGATGCCGTACTGGAAGCGGCACTGCTCGTCCGCGTCGTAGGCCTGACCTGGAGCAGTGGTGGGGTACACAAACTCCTGTTTTGGAGGCACATTGTTCAGACAGGAGCCCATTCCTGAGCTAAAACACGTCAAACAGGAAAGAAAAGCAGCGGGTTAAAAATTACAATCAAGTCAATCTTTCGTTTTGACAGAACACGCTTTATTGCGATTGTTAGCAGGTTAGAGATGGAAGTGGATTTGTTGAATTTGAGGTTTGTGTGACTATCAAAAACGGTTTGAAGGATTTTTTTCCACCCTGACCTCTAATTACCAATTATTTGTGGTGCTGGAGACATTGTACTGGCTGACTTACTCCAAGAAGCTGGTAATGTAATCCCGGCTGCAGGCAGACCATATGAATGGGTTTGTCTTCATGGTGATGTGGTCAGCCATCAGCTTGGCGGTCTCCTGGCTGCGTGGCCCACAGGCGTTCCCCATGCCGTCATGGTTCATCCCAAACCTAAAGCCCGTGATGAAACGACAACAGTTTGTAGCGGCTGTGTGGATGGGTAATAATCCATCCAACAGAAATGGAGACAGACGAAAAAACGAGCCCTGAGGAATCGAGTTAAATTTACTTTAACTTTTATTTTTACACTGACAGTATAAACCCACAAGACTCTTGTTTTGTCCTGTCAACCCTCCACATCGAGAGGAGCCAGATGAGGTGGCTCAGACATCTGATGAGGATGCCTCCCGGACGCTTCCCTGGTGAGGTCTTTTGGGCACGTCCCACTGGGAGGAGACCGCAGGGAGGACCCAGGACACGGTGGAGAGACTGTCTCTCAGCTGGCAACGCCCCTGCCAGGGGGGAGCGGAATGAAGTGGCCGGGGAGAGGGAAGTCTCCCTGCGACCCAACGCCGGGTAAGCAGAAGAAGATGGATGGATGGACTCATGCATCACTTAAAACGTTGCTATGAAAAAAGATGCCTTATCTCATGTTATGCCAGAGGTGTGTAATGTACCTGGATGAGGAAACGTGCACTGCAGTCAGACTAATCAGGATTACAGAACTTTTTTTTTTTTTTCAGAGAAGAAATGGGCATCGTCTGGACAAAAAAAGATTTAAAAAAAAAGGACCATCCGGGCTTTTACCAGGAGTCCAGAGATCAGGGTCTGCGGGAAAGTGAGGAAGCCGTATTGCATATCTCACTGTGACAGGGTTGCAAGAACTTTTGTCTGGACTCGAACGCTTTTCTATATGGCTTTTAGACTAGAGGAGCAGACAGAGACTGTAAACAGAACGGGTCTGTCTGCAAATCGTCTGACCGTTTTTGATGTCTCACTGCTCTGCCCGAACGGTCAAAATCGACATCAGTAACACTCACCACTCACAGCAGCTGTGTTTGAGCATGAAATGTAAACTGAAAGCTTTTCATCCCTCAGAAGTAATTTCTTTTGGTCTTTCTTCTATTTTACATGTGTGTCCCTTCCACCATAAACAGATCTGCATTCAATCTAACACTGCACGGTAATGCCAACAAAAAATATATATATTTTTGATAATAGTGTACATACATATTTGTACCAGTAACAAATGTTGTCCAGACATGGTGATAAGCTGGTCTCTTGATTTTAAAAGCTTGAAAACCCATGTAAGACATGAGAAAATGTGATGGATTCACCGTCTGCTGAGATACTTCTCAATGAAGTTAAGAAAAAAAAACAAGTAAATGGGACACGGGATTGCTGAGCAAGTAGAATGATACTAAAACAACTTCTCTTGATTCAGCAAATGGACTGATTGAACAGCTACTAAATGAAAATACCAGTCACCTGATGTGAAAATGTATAAAGTGAGAGTGTATTCTGGGGTGGGTATCTCACATGTATGGATACTTGACCAAGCACTCATGTGACTAATTTCTCTTGTGATTGAAATAATACATTCAAGTCCGAACAGATTCTCAAGCTACACACTGACAGATCAGATGAACTGTCCACACATCATCACCAATGGAGATGATCTAAGAACAAGCTCTCGAAAGATATTTATGTCTCAGGCTTTGCTAAAGGGAGACGATGTGTCTAATTCATGGATCAAGGATTGAGGAGAGATTTATGTGCTCTTCATCTTTGGTGTTTCGTGACTGATGCATGATTCTGTCCTGAAATATTTTGAAAGTTCAACCCCCATATTCACCCTATAGCATGACATATTCACCCATTTGCTGTCTTGAAGGTGTATCATCAGCTAGACACACTCCTTTTGCCTCTGTTGACAATACTTTGCATGATACCAGTAGTAAATTTGTACAAACTTATAACAATGCAGCAATGTAACAGAAGGGCATTCCTATACAATCCTCTTTATACATCTTAGCACAGCGGCTGCATGAATTACCCACTTCATGGTTAAATGTTGGATCGGTTTGTGACTTTGTATACGAGGCTGTTTTAAATATGTCAGTTTTTTACAGTTACTGCACGTCTGAGATGTCCAGGAAACTTAAACGTTTCGTTTTGTTTATACGTTTGTGTGTGTGAATTACTCACGTATGTCCAATCTCATGGGCGATAGTGAAAGCTGTTCCAAGACCAATATCCTCATTGATGCTGCAGCTTCTCTCTGGCTCACACATCCCTCCTACCGGAGCCAGACCTGACAAATATACACACATGCACAAACACGGTTTATTAATATGAACGCAATTTAATCTTTAGAAAATATTTGGGCTGAATCTCACAATGTCAACTCAGAGAAAACTGATGGCCCTCCTAAAAGCTAGACTACAACACCTTTGTGCAAGTGAACGTTACCTAGAGTTTCACAGGGCTTGTTTTTTTGGATGCAGATGTCGTACCTGTAGATTTAAGGGACAGAAGAAAGAAAAAAAAAGATTTTTAAAAGTGTTATTCTTCACCATCTCACCCAAACCAGCAATGTTCACACATAGTGACGGACAGACTCTCCCAGTCATGTTAAGGACTGACGGACAGTGGACCGCGGTGAGAGCAGACAGATATAACTTTGAAAGAACAATAGGAGGAAACCATGGATGGTCACTGAGGTGTCATCTGTCTGGACAGCTTCCATTCATTCTTGATAAATGCTGTTGCAAAAAAAACAACAAAAAACCGAATTAAACTGTTCCCACAGAGTGACCACCAAAGCCCCAGCTCATGAAAAAAGTAACACTTTTTTTGTTTTACACTTCCTGCATTTGACAGTGAACTGTGTGCAGCATGAGTTTATAGCACATTCCTCGTGAGAGGATAGTGGAGTGATTGTGGCAGCTCCTCTGGATTCAGATGACTCTGACCAAACCCTGCTTGTTCTGTCCTCTGTCGCACATTCCACAGTCAATAGCATCAGTTGTTTTGGGTTTTTTTTGTTTGTTTTTTTTTAAAAAACATTCACTACCACACCACTACCAAGGCCAACAGTTTAATTTCGTCATTACTATAAGGCAGCCTGTCATACACACACGTCTCTGACCTGGTGATAAGCACGGCGGTGTCATGGTGAGCAATGCCGTTGTCTGGTATGGCGTTCCCGTAGCTGCTCCGGTGTTGGATGGTTTTCTGCCACTTACAGAAGCTGTCTAAAGACTTCCCTGCATGATGGTTGATCTCCAATGTTGGCTGGCAAAGTGAGAAGAAGGCAAATACACATTTAAATGCAATTTCTCCTTCCAATGCATGACAATTAATGTCATGCATCTCCTAAAAATGAACAAAGATACCTAATTTTACAGCAACGTCAACAAACAGGATGACAGCTAAACAAGACTTTGAAATCAGAGTTTTGGTGTTTTTTTACTGATTTAGACTCGTTTCCCAGCTATTTGCCAGCCTTCAGCCCTGTCTGTGAAAATTCAACACCTTCACAAGATTAAGAGGGTGCATAGAGGAGAAGGAGAGGAGGGAGTGCTCAGCTGGCCACAGCTGGCGAGAACTCGTAACCCAGGAATGCATGTGGTGACATAACTGGTAATTTTCTCATCCCACAGTCCCTCATCTCTGGGCCCACTGCTGGTCTCATTTTCCTTTCCAGGGCCAGCTTGCCTTTTTTGACCTGGAAAATAGTAACAGAACTACTCGCAGAGACTATTCTCAACTCTGTCCCAACCTCAACCTCAACAGTGCCTGCCATAGGAATAACTAACACTAATACTGCCTGCCGCTAATGATCCTAACATAAACTTTATTTGCTCAGATAACGAACACATCCGGCAGGGAAATTCTGGGGCTTATTTTGAGGCAGTATGAATCATGAATGTTCCCTAATAAGACCGCGATGGAGGAAACCTCAAAGCCACACTGTAATACCTGGTGGAACCGGCTGCTCCGCCTCACCGCGTGCCGTTAATGGCTCGCTAATAGAGTAATTCACTACATAGTCAGGTGGCTCTGTCATCTTCTGAGCTATGCTGGTAAGGTCGTGGACTTTTTATGAGCTGAACTCCTGCCTTGTGGTCAGGTGTGGATTCTAGTTTAGTGTCATTTCTGACCTCCAGTCAGTCACTTACATCATACCACAGCCGTACAGCCCTGCTGGCGAGGATTTCGTTAGGCGAGATGGTTCAAAGCCTGCTGATATTAGCTAAATGATGAAGCCCATGTTACCAATGGTCATCTTGGGGTTAACTGAGGTTAAGTACTGACACTAATAATTTGTTAACATGGGAACTTAAATCAAAATGATTGACAATGCTTTAAGTACACAACCTGTAACACCACTTGTACTAACTTTTACTTCCTATTAATCAGCCAAGCTTCAGTGCAGGCACCCTGGTGTAGGTAATACATACTAAATCTGGTCAAAAGACAGAAAGTAAAGTAAGTGAGGATTAGGCATGCAAAGGTAGAGGGCTTATGCTCTGAAAGCTCTTGGTAGCTCATCACGCTGTTCTGGACTCAGGCAGGAATGGCAGTAATAAAACATATTTCTTCAGAGGAGCACCATGGCCAACAGGATGTGCAAACCTTACTGACTGAGTTTGGATGGCTGGTGCAGACTTCAAACTGTACTGTACCCAAATTTAACTCAAGAGGTCAGGATTAGTGAGTAGAGTTCACTGAGTAGCGAAGGGACACACAGCGTTTTGGGTTGACCAAACACCAGGTGCGTTGCTATTTTCTGTGCCATTTGCAGGCGTTTCACTGTGGGCACCTTAATGAAAAGGTTCACTATGAACTGTATCAGGAGTTAGGGCAAAAGGAGTCAAATGTCACTCGTTTCCATTTTTCCAGTAGCTTTTTTTTTTACACATTTCGCCTCAAAAGCTCAAGAGTATTGCTACATTAAAAAAGAAATGTAAAAAATTAACTCACTTATTAGGATTCATGTATAATAATTCATACTAATCCTACCACTGGAGTATAAATGTGGGTCAGCTGGGTACAAACAGCCACAAACCTAATACGGCGAGAGGATGTTAGTTGAAATCAAAACCAGACACCTTAGAAATCTTTTGATCCATTGATACAACACATAGAGGTTTGTTTATCACACCCGTAAAGCTGATATGTGGATTGAGGTGTTTTACATCACTGTCTAACTCCCACTTTGAGATTTCCTACACCCTGGATGTGCGTCATAGCAACAGTCAGAGGACTCACTGTTCGCCACAGTGAGAAACATGACGGTCACAGAGCCGCTCTGTATGTAAGGTACAAAACTCCCCTCATTCCCTGAGATTTTCACCCTCCCTCAATCATCCCTCTCCTCCCTGCTTCTTTACATCCCCTCAAGCCAGTCATTACAGCAGCCACTCACAGGAGCCACTCTCTCAGAGTCCACTGGGAACGGTGGGGAAAACATACTTAAGCCTTAATTTGGCACAAATAAGAAGTCTATATACACTGGTTAGACTTTTATCTGGACTCAGAGGTAGTAAGGACAAGTGCAGAATGACACAGTGCACAAGCTGTCAGATTTACCTGGTCTTCCATGAGCAGAATAAGCCTCGTCACTACAATGTTGACTGCATTCCCCAGGCTAGAATCCTGGAACAGTTTGGCAACCTGACCTCCAGGGAAACAAGAAAAAACCAGTCTTAAAAACGGCTGAGTCGTCAATTGTGTGCATTGGAGCGGAGATAAGAAAACACTAAACAATACGAAAAAAAAGGAAACACAGGTAACACATAATAAGGGGAAAAAAATCCCATGAAAATCAATGTAAAACAGACTTTCAAATTGTTAAAAAGGCTAAATAATACCAGAGATTCATCATAAATATACATTATGACTACAACTTAAGCAATAATAATGACAATAATGAACCAGAGTTAATTGGGACTAAAGATTCACTCAGATACTCACATCTGGTGTAATTTAAGCGAGACTGTTAGTTTCTTTTATTCTTTGTTTGCTTGCTTTGTCTGCGGACCGCCCTTTCATTACATACATTCCTAACATTTGTGTGTGCGGTTTCGAAGTTTAGTGTGAGCAGATCCGCACTGACAGAAATATTGCAGACAATGACATGAAACCTCTGACAGGGAGAACGCTTGGAAGAAAGAAGACAAGCACATCTGCTTTTCCTATCTTTTTACAAACATTATTTATTAATTTGTTTTATATATTCATAAGTTACTGTATTAAAGGTTGATGTCTGACTTTTTACTGCTACTGAAGGCGTTTGTGTTCAGAGATGTTCAGAGATGTTCAGAGGTATTCTGGGCTAGGTTTTGAGGAGATTGACCATTTAAAACTACGTGCATGTGCATCTTTTGTGTTGTAAAACTTACAATATTCATGACAGCCAGGATGTACTGCTCGATGTCCCTGCGACCATGGTAACCCACCATCATCTTGTCAGCTACCACCAGTGTCTCCACATAGCGCTCCTGGCTGACTGAGCGCTTCAGAGGTAGCTGACCGCGGCCAACGTGATGAGGAGGCGTCTTCAGGGTTCGCTGCCACCATGACGCGCCTTTCATTGGCTTCTCATCTGAGTTGGATCACAGACACTTGTGTTTCAAGAGTTTATAGTAAAAAAACACTCAAATGCAGTTCAGTCACTTGTCTCATTTCATTTGTTATCACTTGACAAGAGACGAACAATTATCAGCTAAAACCCGTCGCTGTGCAAACAAAATGATTTTTCACATGATTGCAGCGCAAATCTGACAGATATTTTTTGAACAGATTTTTGCTTTTTAAGCAACATCCCGTAATACAGAGTCAGTCATGCCTAATCACAACTGCAATATTCTGCTGATGACTGCTTTAAAAATCAGCAAGAGGCTTTTCAGTCTTCCAGTCCAATCAAGTCCGGAACACTTCTTCTCTTACCGATGACCCCACAGGACCGACCCTTGTACTGATGGCGGAGCGATGACCGTTTGTATACCACATGGGGGCGCCCCTCTGTTCTCTGTCCCCCTCTCTCCCCCCTCTCCGTCCTGGTTTGGTTATCTGGTGAGACAAGGGGTTCAATCAGGTACTCCTCTCCCCCTGCAACAATCACCCCCTGCTGCAGAAAGACAGATTTGAAGAACAAAACGGAACAGAACAACAAGGAAAATTGCAATCACATAATTATCATAAATAAATATTTACAGTGCAATGATCTTGACTAAAGTGATGTTTTGCTGCTAAAAATCTGCATTACAGTAGAAATTCATTACAGAGTGAATAATGATTTTCATTCATGAACTTAAAGACGTGTAACAGGAGTTAGTACTGAATCAAATTACTGACCGGTTTTCTGTCATTTCTATTTGATGTGTGGATGAAAGATTAACCCTATGATGCCGGATGTATTATATTTGATACATTAATTTTAAAGACCTCTGTACCACCCCGATGATCAAAAAATAACAAAAAATACAAAAGCAAAAAATGATTTAAAAAAAAACAACCAACAAATAAATTTAAAAAATACATCACACAATGAATTAAAAATGATAAGAATAATGATTATTTAGAATTTTTAAAAGCAAAATCTATGGGGTTTTTGATTTTAATATATGACAAACACTTATAAACACTTATTATTTCATATGTCAGGCATTAAAGGGTTAAGCTTTAAACTTCAAACCTAACAATCTAACTGGCACATTTTATTTATTTTCCCACTTTGATAATAACATCAAACTACACATTTGGTATATATCACAAGCGTGTGTTGACAAATGAGTGATTTTGGACAAAAATTTAAAAATTATTCATATCAATCCACATTGTAATAACTGCACATGATGTTAAAGTTACATTTAAAAAATGATCACAAAAACACAGCAAACTCAATTCATGCAATTCAAGATGTGGTTGAAATTTCCAAGGAAGCAAGAAGCAAATCATGACTTAAAATTCTTACATCACAGTCATATTTCTGAGCTAAATAACGAACTTGAATTAATCTGTTTGGGAGACAAAAAAGCAAAACAAAAAAGCTCATGCATCATATTGTTCATTTTCATTTGTAAAAGCAGGATCTCTCCCTGTTTCAGCTGTAAAATCCAAATCCAATTTCAAGCATAAATATGAACATATGGTCATTATGGTTCATTGTAAATGTGTCTGGTTATGACAGACTTATCAAACGCTGTCCAGTGAAGTAACAATCCCGCATTTTTAAAGGTTAGACATACAGCTTGATCATGTCCTCCTGCTCTACAGATACAGGGAACTCTGCGGGGAACTTTGAACCCTTCCGAGCAGAAGATCAAGAACACACACACACACACACACAAATACAGTCAGACAAACAGAATAGACCATGAAAGGGTGAATGAGAGCGAGAAAAATGAGTGAGTGAGACAGAGAGCGATACACTAACAGTTCCTTTGATTCTGCTCAGATGTGTCGGCCCCGGTCAAAGCGAGTGTCTCCCCACGACTCGCTGCGGCGAGTTTCAAAGCACCTTTTAATCCCATAATAAAGTTAGTGATGCTCCTCTGGACACAGCGCAGTCACTGGTGAATGGTGTGCTCTGACTAACAGTAATTACATGTGCAGCTTATCAACGCTTTGTGAACACATCTAAAACGTTATTGTGGGGCCTGGTGTTTATAGTGAGAGGACACACAGATACACGGTGGTATGAATACAGCAGAGTGTTTTCAGCCAAATGATCTATCACAATTCACATTATCCAGTCAAATGGTCCGGATGAGAACTAACTCTGAAGCATCATCAAACAGATGCCAGTCCTGTGTTGTGGTTGCTGAGATGAGCTCATGAGAAAAAAGGGGAATGGACAGGAATGGATGTTCCCTACAATAAGTAAAAAACACAAAATCCTACATTTTCCAAGATAACTTTTAACATCCTGACGAGAACAATGCTGGAACATGATTAATTATGCAATCTTGGCAAAGTTCAGGGGTCTCAAACTTTGAAAACGACAACTAAAATGTCACTGTCAGATATTTAGCACAATATTGCAGCTGCTACTTCTGATCCCAGGTGTAGTTGTGGGTTAGACATGGATGTTCCCCTCTTACCAGGCCGTTGCAGTTGCTCAGGGCCACTTTGCTGGAGTGCGGGTGGTGTTGGAGGTGTCCTGTGTAGTGGCAATGGGAAGAGTAAGGGTGACTCCAAGCTAATCGACCCCTCTTCCAGTACTCCACCCTGAACTGCCGGGACAGCAGGCCTCCCTGCAGAGTCAGGTTCAGCAGAAAGTTGTTCCGTGACGTGGATACCTGGTAGAAGAGCTAAGTGACAGGAAAAGAGAGATGTAGGCGAATTGAAAATAAACTGTATCACTTAAGTACAAAAACCTCAGAGGAGTTCTCTCAAAAAGCATAATACAGAGTCATGCAGCTTGTCCTCAGTGCTCCGTCGTCTTCTTTGGTGGTTTTTAGACTCATCTGTGTCCAGCATCTCGCCATTAGGTCCTACACGTACAGGGATGGCGATTTCATACTGGCCTAAGCTTGACAGGAACGCAGCTAGAGAAACAGAAATAAATAAATAAAAACACAAAATCACCAGCAGAGTTCAACCAAATAAACTTCATATGCAGCTTCACTCTAATCAAAAACGGCTTAAGATTGCATTAGTGGGCCTCTCTGACAGACACTATCCCATTTAACAGAATTCTTTGGCCATTTAAAGCCGCTCTACTTACTAGTACCTGTCACTCATAAGCCCAAGGGAGGTTGACATGGTTACCTAGAAACTTCTTCCTGTCTTTCCAGTGCCTGTTAGATTTATTGTCCGAGCACAGACACCACTTCCAACGGCCAATGTCCGCTAACAACTGGGAAAAATAACCAATAAATGAAGCCAATTTTCATCAAATCAAATTTTCATCAAAGTTCCTGGGTGCTGACCTAAAAAGAGCTGCAACATGAAAAATCCATCTGAAACTAATAGACGTGGCTTGAATAAACTGCAAGCGCCATCACATAGAGCTGCCATTACAAGAACCTCGTGAGGTTGTACTGCTTAGCAGATGTGAGAAGGTCAGAGCAAAATGTGCTCGGTGCTGAAGAGATTTCAGTCATGGAAATGCAAATAGACATGTCTTGAACGCTTTTCAACAATACTTATTGAATCAGCATGTTTAAACTTCTTCCATCACCTTGGTGACACTTTGAGTTGGAGTTGAAGACCACCGGAGAACCTATGAGAGATTAAGATTCGAGGCACCGCTCTGGGATGTTACTTTTCTGCCAGGCATGAGCTCTCCTGTCGTCTCACAACCTGCCATTTCCTCAAGCACCTGTCCTCACTGCCACATATCTTCATCCAACAGCACATCTGCTCCCAAATGACTTGGTAGCTGACGGTTCTTGGTCATCTGTCTCTTTAAGATCATTTACGATGTTGTTCCCGCCACAGCGTCCAAACTGACTTACATTACATTACTTATGTTTTGTCTTCAAGTGGTCTATTTTAATACCTCATATATGTCTGCACCAATGACATGAACAAGCTTACACATTTACTAGTTCCCTCATATAACTGTGTAATAACCAAAGAAGAATTCATGAGGTGCATAAAATTAAATTATGTCAACACTTAACACTGACATGACTGCGACAGATAACATTAAGATGTTAACTTCAAACAGCAATTTATCTATAACTTTATTCAAATAGCAGAATAGAAACAATAAACAGAATAATGACAGATGACAGTCCAACACAGTAAATCTGGACGTAAATGAGGAGATCTATTTTATATGGCCTATGGTGCTTTCACGTTTTAAACATCCTACAAACTGAGTCTATATGACTCCTGTTTGGAGCGCTACTCCTCATTCTTCCGCTGAAACGTTCCCTTTCTACCTCTTAAAAACCACGGCGACTAACAAGGCAGCTGGTATCACCATTATTTTGGAGCACAGGAAAAGCTCCCGAGGAGAAAATAACAGGGGGCGGGGAGGGTCAATAAAGTGGTTAAAAGTTACCTCCATGGACGAAAGGATTAACACCTCACACAGATGCATAAAAAAAAAGACAACCAAATAAAGTAGGCATCTCTATAAAGTAAAAGGTATCGTAGAAAAAAAAAAAGATAAAAATACCCCAAAAAGCTAAAAATGTTAAGTAGACATGAAAACAAGGAGAGTGGAAACACGCTTGTTGGATTGAGCAGAGGGAAAAGTCCCTAACCAACAGGGTCAACACAGAAGAGTCTCAGCTGATAAACACGCCCACGTTTCTGTTATCGCCAAATGAAAATAGTGGAAGGAAGTACTCTGGGCGGAAAAGTGCACCTCCCTCCATGCCAGACACACCTCCTCAGTCCATCATGCCCAGCTCTGCTGCTCTGCCTACCTTGAAACTATTCCCACAAGGAAGCAAGGATAACCTGTGGTGATTTAACATAATTCATACAAGCCATCAATGATGGGGGACGTGTTCACCTTTAAAGAAGATTGCAAATGAAACCTTTGAAAAAAAAAAAAAAGGGAGATTTTGTGAAAAAGCCTCCTGTTTATATATCGTTCTGTGGCTCTCTTGGCGTTCTCATGTTTGCAACGTGGGTGGCCAATGCAAGGAAGTAACACATACACAACACAAAGAGGTTGGGGCTCTTCAGTCCAACTCTTTTCTGTCTTTTCTGGACTAGTTTCATGGTTTTGTTCTAAATACACTAAGAAGTTCTAGGTGGTATTGTGCCAGGGCAAAAAGACTTTTGGAAAGTTACCACTTCAATACTCTCAATTCAGTCCGATCTGGCTGAGACTTAAATTTGATCTCGCTACTTATGCACGTTCACTCATCCGTGCACAGGAACTCTGACTGAAAAACAGCTTTGAAGAAGAGTTGATTACATAAAAATGGCAAATAGTCAGCTTGATTAGCCAATCTATCTCATAAAATGACATTTTATACAAGGTCTGAGGTTAAACTTTGTGGCAAAAATCTAGGGAATGGGATTTTCTTTTTCTTTTCTTTTTTTAAGTCAAGTTTTTAAATGACAAAGCCAGATTTGTGTTTTCAGAATTTGGTGTGGCAGAACTGGACTAGAGCCCTGGACTCAAACCCACTCGACCTTTTGAATAAACTGGAATGCTGACTATGAGCCAGGTCTTATCCTACAACATCCATTAATGCTCTTGTGGCTGACTGGGATCAAATCCATGAAGCCAGATTCCCAATTCTAATGGACAGCCATCCAAGACAAATGGAGACTGCTATTAGCAGTGTTTTTCTGGATGGTATAATATCACATATAGGCTGAACCTTTACACGACGTTTACTTTTACTTTGGTGTATAGAATATAGACTTAACACATGAGAACGCAGTCAAGGTTCATCCGTGGTCGCCCTCACTGCAAAAAGGAGACAAGACTGAACCACTCGGTCTCAGTAGACTTCAGATCTCCATCCATCCTTGTCTTTCTAGTAATTAGCTGTTGACTATCTACTTTTTGTTGAGCTGACATACAAAATTACTGAGAGAAATGCTTGAATATACTGTGTATTTATAAAGAATATACAAAACAAGAGCTGGACAAGAGTTAAAACGTGGTAAAGTGGTAAAAAGCGGAAACAGAGGGAGAAAGAGGTCAAAGAGTATCAGGATATGTTTTGTTTGTTTGTAAAGTAAAATTTGTGTCATGTCTAAGTTTAGAACATAAAACAAGATGAGTTAGATCTTTTTTCACCTTTCACATTCATTTTGACATTTAGTTTTAAAGTGTGAAAACAAGAAAAGAGATAAAAGCGCAGGCAGGAAACCCATTTACCGTTTAACCACTTGACTAATGTTATTATGCGCTCCTAGAACAGACATAGAATAGACAACACTCAGTTTCAGTTGTAGTTGAGTTTCTTTTCATCCATATTTCACTTTATGTAGTTCTACTTTAGGTTGGTCAAAACTTTTTAAAAATACTCAATATTTAACTGTTGTAACAGTTAAACACACTCCACAAAGTACCTAGTATGTTTGCAGCTTATATTTATGTTTCCCTTTTTTTTCATACCAGATAAAGTTGATAAGAGAGTGGAAGTGAAAGTGTAAACAGGAACGAAAATCCAAACAATGAGCTAAAAAGTTGTTAAAAAGAAAAGTTCAACAGAGCTGAGTGGTTGACTAATAATCCTCTGTGGATTTATTGCCACAAGTGACTCCTTTCATATTATTTAAAGTCACTCAATTCATGTAAATGACCAAAATACTAATTAGTTCAGGCCGCGGTCTTGGATTGAATAAGCCTCGTCGGAGTTGGAGGGGTGGTTTATTTAAACGAAGCAGCAAAGCAGACAATTAGAGCCAGATGGATGTGAGAGTTCACAGGTTAAATTTAGGAAATACACAATCACAGCCTTGTTCTGTGCGATGAGACACAGACACTAACACAATGTATGTCTTCTCCTTTCAGGGATATATGTTGCTCCAGGTTGAGTGTCAGAGAGAAAGAGAGGTTGTCTGGTGCGAGGTGGAGGAAGTGGGGTTGGGGTGGGGGTGGGGCACAGGATTGGTAGCTGCCACAGCAGCATGATTTGTGGGTGTAGTTCCAGTTCAGGTAGCCCCGACCTGCAGGTCTGCAGCTTCCATCAGCCCTTCAGACCAAAAACATTCCCTCATTTCATTCAGGGTTTTTCTTTTTCTTCCTTTGAAAAACATGAACTCATTACAAATCGTGATACAAATTGTTAACAGGTCTATAAATTGTACTTCTCTTGAAGAGTTGGATTGAAAAGATTTATCTTTTAACTAATTACAAAAAACAGATTCCACTTTGGTAACTTCAACCATAAAACAAACATTAAAATGGTTTTGTGCCCAAAAGACACAAAACAATTAAAGCAACAGTAGATCCCAAAAAATCTTTCCAACAATTCAAAAAAAGAACATGGTCACATCTGACAATAATGTGTTTAATTTAAACCCTGAAATAGTGATGCAGAAAATAAAACTTAGGGTGTGGCATCGTAGTTGTTTTGCTTTTTGGTGAAAAAAAAATAAGTATGTGTAAGCGAGTGTCAGCGCCACATAGACATGGAGCTTATGTCTATCTGAAAATGTCAGCTTCAAAAATACTTGAACGTGACAGATGTTACTGTTGAATATGACCACTGTTAAGTATTTTTTTTTTTTATATCCCTGGAATTTTTAAAAAAAAGTGCTAGAACAAAAATGTTGATCTACTAAGCCAATTCACATTAGGCCTCATCACAATGTTTAATGTGATTTCTTTGAGGTGGAAGTAGACCATTTAATCACTTTCTGCTTTAAGCACAATTTATAATTCTCCATCAAATCGATGGGGTTGGCCATGTTGCCTGGGAAACCGTCAATGACACTCCCACTGTGTGTCAATCAAATTTAGCTGTGGCTACCAGCTGCTTCAACCAATCCCTGCGGCCACAGCTGCAGTGCTGCCTGAAGACATGTTGATTCGATGGCATCATCAAGCTGCTGATTGCTTTGGTAAGCTTGGTAGCATGACGATTACAGATGAGGAAGTGATTAGTCATTGGCTAAGCCAACTGTCACTCAATCATGGCACTTCCATCTGTGGTGGGTTGCGTGTGTTGCTTGCACCGTCTCTGTCAGACGTTGTGGGTTTCTCAACTTTTCCTGCTTCAACATTTGTCAGGTAAACAAGTCATGCCCACACGGCCGGTCAAAAGCAGGAGTGGGTCGTTTCGAATACACAAGGACAATAAAGAAAAAACTGAACTGTGAAATTCACGTCTCTGCTTGCATAGAATGTAACCAAAAACCAGAGTTGGCAGATCACCAATGAAAAGCAAGACAATCACTCCAGCACGACAGCGTCGGGTCAAAGTGTTGAACACCACCCATGACGGCATCGTGGTGACGGAGAATAAGCCGGGCTTAAGCTAGAAGAAGTAAATATGTCTGCATAGGTAGATTTTTTTTTAATGGACATCCTTTATCTTCCTGAACAAATAACTTCAAACGACTTAGCGAATGAGAAGTTAATCCAATGTACCTCCTGGCACCATTTTGTAAGTATTGGGGAAAAAAAATCATACAACTATGATTTGTTGCTATCTGTTGCTGGGAAATAACCATGGCAACAAAAAAATTGTGAGGCAACAATATGTCTTAACAAAAAACTATTTATATGGCAAAATGAAGATTTCTTTTAGAATGGGATTTTAGTTTTTTTCATCTCACCTTGTGACTGAGCAAACTCATCTCTGTGACCGCCTGCGACCTCGGTGGCAACCATGATGACAACGAGAATGCAGACCAGACCAGTCCTCCATAGCATTTCCATGGTTACTACAGTAGTTGCTATAGTAACAGAATTCAGTGCAGTGGTACCCGGGCCTCTGTCCCAACATGTCTCCTGCCCTCTCGAATGCCCCGTCGCCTAGCAGAGGGACAGCTCAGCGCTGTGCTGGGCCATGGTTTCAGGAGGATCGGAGATTTGACAGCACCTGCGGCGTGTCAGTCAGGGAGCGGCGATGGTTCCTCTTGAAGTCCTCATATAAACAGGAGAAAACAGCTGCATGGGCTTCTCGAAGGGCTCAGCGGTAGCAGCACGTTATCCACCCTCCCTGCAGCCCTGCAGAGGAGACATTGTTCAGTAACTACAGGAGGATAGACTGGAATCATAGGGAGGAGGGAGACAGATTTAGGCGCAAGAGGAGGGAGTGACAAGAGAGACTAAACATATTTAGAGAGAGCATGAGATCTCACTGACCTTTGCAGCTCCCAGTCTAGCAAAATAGACCCACAGAGTTGAGTTTCAAGGACCGTCCAGTTCTGTGTCATTCATTCAGAAAATCAATCTTGGCTTTAGCAAGGGGCAAGCACTACACGTTTTCACTCTGATGGATAGACACAACAGCAGGTCCCGACCTGGGGCTTCAGACGATCTCAACATTAAGCCGAGTGCACACCGGAAAAAGTTCAAACACAAAGACAGCCAGTGATCTTGTGAAAAGCTGAGCTTAATGCCCAAACAGGGCTTGGTGTGGATATTATGTCAGAGGGTCTGGGGATAAAATGAGCCAATTTGAGAGGAGCAGCAGGTTGCCATCACCGCCAGGCTGGCTGACTCTAATGTTTGGTTGTATGGCTGAGTGACTTGCTGGCAACCTGCCCGACTCTACTAATTGGGCAGCACGTAGCAAGCTGATGGTATGTGTGCCTATAAGAGGATGGTTACTGTAATAATTAAAGAATGACCAATACTGATGTTTGTCGACTTACCTCTTTACAGGACAAATAACCATATTTCAGTACCATACTGTACTTCAGTAGTGTAAAAAAAAGTATTTAATTGACTGCCCTATAAAAGGGCTAAAGAAATAAGGTACATTATACTGCAAGAATGTATACTTTTTTTTAAAACAGATTATATAAGTAACCAATCTTGAAGATCCTTTAAATATGTATTTGTCCAAGATACACGAGTCATTCGCAATTCTGATTTAACAAAATACCTCGTAGACCTCTTTGTGATACACAAATAATATATTCAATGAACAAACAGTTTGCATTTTAACCTTCGTAGTATTTATTTCTACACACTTTTATTCATATACAAATTTATACTGTACTTTTGCACTAAATTTCCTTTCTGTTTCTTTAATTAATTTCTTTTTTTAACATATTCACATTGCAGTTTTGCACTATAACTGTGTTTTGCGCAGTGCACAAAGTATTTGTGTTGCTTTCCCGCTCTGCATATACAATGACAATGAAGCCCCTTTTGGATCTTTAATGATATTTTCTACAAAGCTGGTGGCAATTATGAAAAGAGCTGAAGTGATTCAGCTGTTCCAACTACAAGGAATGTTTGTTAAGGAAAATAAGTAACTTCTTTGAGTGAACATATGCTCATTCAATTAACATAGATTTATACAACCTTTGTACATATGGAGAAATATTGACACACACACACACCCACACCCACACACACACACACACACACACACACACACACACACACACACACACACCATAGTCTCAAACAAGAGACAAAATCAATCAAAATCAAAAGAGAAGAAAAAAAACAAGACCTACCCTTTAGATAAATTATATTTTATTGTGAAGCACTTTGCGATTTATATCTGTAAAAAATATTGCTGGATAAGTAAACTTTAATTACTTTCTTTCTTGAAAGTCATTAATTCCACTTGCTTTGATGGAAACTTGATGCTGACTCTAAAAGTAAGATTATCATTAAAAGCTCACATCTACTGAGCAGAGCTGCTTTAAGAGCGACGTGCGCGTTTCCCATCGTTTGTGCACAGTAAACTCAGGTTTATGATACTTTCCATCCCCTGCATGTTACGTCTGGCTCCAAAACCCAAGATGGTGAAGGGTCAATGCCACAGCCTGAAGCCTGTGATCGGTGGTCCCCAACCCACTGCTTGTTACAGCGAACATCCGCCTTTTATATATAGTCCATGTCATTAACATGTGGGAGCAGGTTGGGGGGATGGTTAGGCCGTTTGCCTCACTGCTAAAAAGGTTCCCACTTCAAACCCTAACCAGGGTGTGGAGTTAGTGTTTGCTGTGGGTACCCAGGCTCCCTCAACAGCCCATCAACATGCATACAAAGTTGACTGGGGATCCAAAAGTCTCCATGGGGACGGGTGGAGATGGCGGTTTCTCTCTGTGTCCTTCCAGTGAACTGCCAACATGTCTAGGATGTCCCCCACGCAGCCCTCAGTTTTACATAACATAAACAATATGCTAATAATACATTTATATACGTACACATACACATCCTGTCTCATGTGGCACATTTGCTCAGGTCTATAACAATGTTTTTGAGCACTTTCAACATAACCCATAGTGGACTTTGTGTGTCTTGGTGCAACTGCACTGCGTTATATTATTAGCTATAATTTAGATGTTCCCCAGTGGGAGAGAAAGACAGGATAGAAAGACATGCATAGCAAATAATGATTACCTTTTGTTTTTAATATTGACAAGACTTGATTTTAAAAAGTTTTGTATGAAGTCCAGAGAGTTAACGTGGCTTCCATCAGCCAATAAGAGACCAGAGAACGTTTTTATTTCTTCAAATTCTCTCATCTACTAATTTGGTTGTTCTCTGATACATATAACCCCTAAATTCCTTTTTAATTGAGTATTATTGTTCTTTAAGCCTGCTTCCACTCTACAATAACAAAGGAAAATTACTTCCTTAGCTATACAATGCCCTTTTTGGAAGCCAGTGCAGGACCAGGAGCCACGCGTTCATGAATGCCAGTCTCTTTGACTAAACTTTCCTGATTATACATTGCAGCGTCAGCTAAAACCAAACCCTTACTATCCGTCGGTGAAGTCCACGCACCCAGTTCACCCTTGGCCCAGTCTGCCCTCACCCCCCACTCCCTCAGAACCGTCTGGGGGGAGAAGAGTGAGTGGAGACGCCACACTGGCCCAGATGGCTGGCGGGTAACCAACTGCAGCCAAAGGTAATCAGAGGCAGATGGGAAACCTTTTGGTGACGAGAGCAGGGGAAACAAGTTGCCTCTTGAAGGGGGGGGGGGGGCAAAACCCGAGGGGAATAAAAGAGAGACAGCAGAGTGTGGGTTAGTCAAGCCAGCCAGGAGAGAGGTTTTTGTGTTAGAGCTTAAAAGAACCATAGTGCATCTCTTCCTTCATTACAAGTGCAATGGGCAGGTACAGAAAAAGTTGAGTTTACTTAGAAAACAACAAAAAAGAACACAGTTTTTGTACTGTTGCAGCTTCTCTCATGTGTGGAACAACTAAAGGTCTCTCTCTTCCCCTCCCTCTGGCTCTCTCCCAGTCATTTCCTGCACAAGCTAAACTCCACTCCATTTTCATTACTTTTTCTCTTCCCATTCACAATTTATAGTGGAGTTATTAAACTTGATGCTTGATATCAAGCCCTTTCCATTATGACTAAACCTCCTTTTGTTTATTTAAACCCATCAAAGAGTAAATAAGACCCCCACAGAGTGATTCCTTGCTTTTTAAGTAAAGCTCCTTAAAAGGATTTGTGAAAAGTCTTCACAAAAGCCCCGAAACAACATGCATGGCCTGCACGCTGCCCTGCACGGCTCTCCCTCTAAATTGTTTCTCTGTTATAAACCACACAGAAACAGCTAAATTAAGAGGGAGCTGTCTTGAAAAGGTGGCGGCGTTGTACATCTTCCGCGCTCTGTTGTGCAAAACTTTCCCTCTGGGCTGTATCACTTTCACAAAATAAAAATGTATGTTTGTCAGCCGGCCAAGAGTGCACATACACCGACTCTACTCTGTGTTTTGTTTGGATGAGCTATGAATAAGAAGCATATAGCTGCAGTCATGGCCAAGTTGGAAAGCGGTCGGAGCTGCAGACAGGCCACACAACTTCCAATGCTAGAACAATTTGCAGAAGAGAAAGGAAAGACGGGAGAAGAAAGGGGTCGTTGTTATCAAGAGAGAAAAGTTGGACCACTGAGGGTAATTAGGTGGGAATTTAAGGGTGGGCCAAATTTGCAATGCAATCAAGCCAGTAGACCCTGGAACAGTTTTGACACGTCATTTTTTTTCATCTTGTCATCTACTCGTGAGCAGCGCTGTCTGATGCTTTTTGTGTGGTGGAAGAGATGTACAGTTAATGTGTTTTTTTCCCCCTCTCCTTTAAATACTGGAGCTAACTGCTGTCCTTGTCTTTAACTGCTGCCAAAGCGAGTGGAGCTATCCGAAAACCAGCACACTAATCAAAGCCATATGACCAGCTCAAAGTAAGGTCTGTGTGGACTGAACAGATGCAAAGTGTCCCCCAGCTTAGCTTCATGTCTAGCACTCCCCAACTCTCTCTCTCCACTTTGATCAGCGAGTAGCTCATGAATCAGCTTTAGGTTCAGTTTAGAATTTCGTTAAACTGGCAGTCTTTTCTATTAAGCCTGCAAAACCGGGGATCGAATGGCTGGTAAGAGCGATGTCATAAGTCAGATGCAGTGGTTAACTCTGCCTTGGCAGCAACAGCTCTCTCATTAAAAATTTCAAACAGACTTCCACATAAAATTCTGAACAGGTGATGGAAGCGGGGTTGGGTGGTGGTGGCGGTGGTGGGGTTATATCTCAGACTAAACTGTCCAGTAAAAAGACAGAAAGAGATTGGGGCAGGCATTCCTCTCTCAATTTCCCCAAATAAACAGTGCGCAGATGAAAAGTGGGAACATAAACAGGCCGGAGAACCTCGGATGTGCTCCCCTCACTCTGAAAATGTGCCTCTCAAGTCTGAAACAATATTTAGTGAGAAAGAGAAAGAAAGAGAGAGCTGACTCAACATTAAGTTAGTGAGCCAGCAGCAGAACACAGATGGTGGTGGATGGTTCTCTGATTCTGCCTTTTATCTGCTTTAAGGCAGTCTGCCAACAGTCCAAAACACCAAATACACTCAAATCACAGTGAGACATTCGAAGCAGAATTAATCCTAACATTTGAGGAGACTGAATCTTACATTTGGCTGTGTTACTCTGAAAATGATTATCAGTCATTGCTACCTGGCGTTCTGTCAATTAAATTATTCTTTCAGCTCTCATTTAAAGAGGAGCATAGATGCAGTACAAAGGGACGCTATACGTGTGCGTAGGTCAGAGAACATATGGATAGTACTTGGACCACACTGCTACGATTCAACAAATGAGTTCAGGTAAGGATGTTGCTCTTGCAAAAGTCATGATTAAGTTGATCCAGAACTTTTTCTCCAAATATTTTGTGATTTTCTAAAAACATTTTTGCTAAAAGAAATGATGAGTTAGGTCAAAAGATGAGAATAAGTTGAATCATTACATTCTGAAAAACAAAAAAACAAAGAACATGTGAAATGTCAAATATCATCATGTTCAGCTTACAAATCCTTGTCACAGCTGCTACTCTCTGGGGAGCTCAACATGTCAAAAAAAAAAACAAACATTAAATTATCCATTCATATGGAATAAACACCTTATTTTCAAAGAAAACCAAAGATTTCAGAAAAGGACACATTTGAAAGAGCAAACCCATAATTTCAACTGTTTAGAGTTTAAAAGCTGAGCTGTTTTTTTTTTGTTTTTTTTTCAGCTTAAAGGTGTCAGTTGTGCATTCATTGTTCTAACTCAGCACAAATGTGTGTGTGTGTATATATATATATATATATATATATATATATATATATATATATATATATATATATATATATATATATATATATATATATATATATATATATATATATATATATATATAAATACAGTTAAAGACAAACTGTGAGTTGCTCCCACAGCTGGCAAACGACCCAGTATGGCCTTTCACTTTTGTACCTGATGCCAGTCGACAGCCACGCCATCCATTCACCGGTACACACACGCGCGCACACATGCACGTATGCGCAGACAAACAACCACATGCACGCATACACACGCACGACCTTCCCTGTCATCAATCATCAACCAATCAGATCTTAGCCATAACTAAAGTTCCTGAAGAGTAGGATTTAGGAACAATACTTAGAGACATATTATAGGTAATCTTGTGTCTCCATAAACATAGATGTCACACATCTATACATATAAGTGCAAAGTAAGATTAAAACTTGAAGCGACACTGAAAGCCTTTGCAGGAATTAAACTGCAGAGAAGGAGCAGGCAAGAGATAAGAACAGCCTCCTTCCAGCATCATACCGTTTTCTTTCAGAGTTGCGAGTTGCGCATGGAGGAACAGTGAATGTGGGCTGACTGACCTACCTTTCGGGTCCTCCTGCAGAAGTTTCCGCTGTGAGTCTGTCCTCTGTCCTCAGGAGCGGACCGTAGAGGAGGTGGCGCCGGCGGTGGACTGAGGAGACTCGATTTCTTCTTTACAGAACCAGAGAACTCTAGGTTGTCAAGTATGAGGTTGCAAAAGCAGAAATAGTTCAGTAAACTTTCAAAATAAAGGTCTCGTTTTGCGCAATGTAGAACAGAAGTTGAGTACATGTATACATGTACATCTTTATTCATATAGAACTTTTCACACGCAAAGGTTGCTCAAAGTGCTTTATAAGTGCATCAAGATTAAAAGAAAAGGAATTTCGAACAGAATTTCTAAACTCAAGATAATGCAAAAAATTTACTAAGAAAAAAAAGATGAAAAAAATGGTAACAAAAGCCACAAAAGAGATTCAGTACAAAAAAGGCAAATAAAACAAAGATTAGAATATAGAAATGAAAAAAACATAGTGTGGTTACAGTGCAATAATAGACGTGGCAGTGAAGTAAATACGCAAAGGCAGGGAGGGAAAAGGCTTAGTTTTCAGTTTGACTGGTTGGCAGTGTAAAGATTTGAGAACAGGGATGATAGGCTCAGTTTTCCTGATTTGGGTAACAGTTACTGATGGATCATTCTAATTTGGAGGGAGAGCCAAGTATATCTGAGTGTCATCTACATAGCTGTGGTAAGCAATATTATTTGTTATGTATGACTTGATCTGAAGAAACTAAAAAATTGTTGAACAATAGTAGTCCAAAAATTGACCCATGAGGGACTCCACAAGTCATGGGAACACACTAAAAGATATATGCACACCCATGGAAACAAAAAAAACCCTGCATTCAAGACATGATTTAAACCAAGTGAAAACTGTTCTGCCAAGAAAGACTTTTAGTGTACAAATGGATATAGTTTTAGACGTTAATAAGTACTGTCTCAGTGCTGATTGTGTCTGAAGCCAGATTAAAATCTATCTGAAAGGTCACTTGCATT
This sequence comes from Xenentodon cancila, assembly GCA_014839995.1. Classification (NCBI taxonomy): domain Eukaryota; kingdom Metazoa; phylum Chordata; class Actinopteri; order Beloniformes; family Belonidae; genus Xenentodon; species Xenentodon cancila. Next base: position 8,134,756 of record CM026206.1, read on the forward strand.
TAAGAAGTTGTTCAGCTGAAACAAAGCAACATTTCAACATTTTTTTAGATACAGAACAGATTAGTAATTGTCCTGTAATTATTTACCATTATGTTAACATCATAAAGCCATTAAATTATTGTTATTATTGTTTCAATTGCTTACAAAATGAACGTGTTAAAGAATACCTGACTTGGCATAATATGAAAAATTTTAACCAGAACAATTGTAACAAGTGTGGCTCTAAGTTGAGCAGCAAGACGAGTACTAAAAAACAGGAAAACAAGTAACTTGCAAGTACTGTAATTACAGTAAAAAAACAATATAGTGTCTATTCTTTCCTGTGATGGTTGGCGACCTGTCCAGGGTGGACCCCTGCCTCTCGCCTGTAATGAGTCTGGATAGGCTCCGGCAGACCCCCGTGATCCTGCTAAGGATAAAGTGGGTATAGAAAATGGATGGATGGATGTCTATACTTTCTTTCAAGAAATAGTCCAGATCTAGGGTTTCTGTTGGGTATAAGTCACTTCCCTGTTTTATTTTGAAAATCTGTTTCCTTACATGTTACTTCTTGTTAGACTTTCCTGCTTCCAATCTTCCCAGATTGTTTGCACTTGTGTCCCCTCAGCCTATTGTCTTTGCGCTCTTCTTCTCCTTGCCGGTCCATCTGTTTATCTCCCTGGTGGTGTTTCGCCTGGTATCTGATTCTTTCCGGTCTGTGTACAATCCTGCTTTTTACATTTTTTTTCTTGTACTTTTTGTTTATTAAAGGACTTTTGCTTAAAACTCCTACTGCTTTAATCTCCTGCATTTTGGTCCTCCTCAACAACACCAAACGTAACAGAAGTAATCTTTCCCAATACTTATTGATCAGGTTAATCTCTTAATCTTTATTCTTTCTCTTTTATACACCCATTTTAAGGTTCTGCATTGCAATGTCTGTAATGTTCGTTTTCATTCTGGCCACTGAAGACTGTTGGATGACATGTGAGCTAATTTACTGAACATCTGATTCTACTTTTAAAGTCCAAAAACCAGAGAACTCTGAAGTTTAGGTTGACGCTTTTATTTTGTAGGAGCAGCTCTTCCGCCTAGGTTTTGTTGCGTCCGTTTTTGTGTGACTTGATTCAGATAAATTGTGCTGACTGGCTGCCAGGCCTGAAACTCCAAGGAACTGGAAGCAGCTGCAGCCGGCAAAAATGGGGGTGGCGTGCGTGTTCAGGTCTGCGGGTTGCAGGGTTGGGGATGATTACTATCTGTTCACTGATTTGGTAGTATGGGTTCGGCGCGGTTACAGGAGGAATGGACCCGTGTGTAATAACACCCGTTTCTACCAACGAAAGTAGGTTGGAATACAACTATTAAAAATGGTAATATACGTTATAAACGTATAATTAATTTCTACAATCACACATTTGTTTGTACATAGAGTAAGCTTGCTTAAATCTTACACTTACAAATGATGTCCCACCTGACACTTGAACGCATCCTCGATAAACTGTACACTGGACAGAGACGTTATAAGCCCTCAGAACATCTGCCCGATACATTTAAAACTCACCTACAAACTTGTTGTGAGGGTATAAACCTTGGCTTAACACTTTAGATGTGGTATTTGTGAAATAGGCAGAAGTGTTAGTCTGAAAAGTACGATCTTGTAGTTTCCTCCGTTGCCTAGTTACAGGTCGGAGCTTTGCGGCCTCCTGTAACACAAATTAAGCCTTTTAGGTCATTTTCGTACAAACAAAATTAAAATACGTAACTACCTAGTTTATAAAGTGTTAGTAGGTGGAATTTCTTAGCTTTAGTCAGATGTAAAACATTTGTTTCACTCAGTTCAACAGAAAATACAATTCTTTAAACACAATTTGGTTTGCATTTTCTTTAATCGCATTTGTTCTTTTATTTGTAGTGCCAGATTTTTCTGTTTTTAAACGTGCAGGTTGAAGTTTGCAATAATAGTAGTCCTCATGGTCACTGTAGGGACTTTCTACTACTTGTGCTAAAAGCCTTATGGACAAACTTTAATTCTCAACAAGACTGCCAAAAAAACAAAAGAAACAACTACAAAATGATCAATGTGAAGTCAGTGTTGTAGTCTGTATATGTACACGGTGTTTAATACAACTTAAGATACATCAAATAAGAGAGAGATGAGAGACACTCAAAGATGAACTTCACAGATGGCAGTTTAACTGAACGCAGATCTGTGTGTGTGTGTGTGTGTGTGTGTGTGAGCGCGTGCGTGCGTGTGTGTGCGTGTGTGTGTGTGTGCGTGCGTGTTTGTGTGTGTGTGCGTGTGTGTGTGTGTGTGTGTGTGACCCCTCTTCCTTGCAGCTCTTCACACTGCCGTCAGATCAACAGACTTAACTTTGTCGTTGGAGAAACAACATCACACCACACGGTGACATGTAAGTCTCGGTCACACATGTATTGTGTTTTCTTGGTAGCTGCTTGTTTTCTTTGTAAAATAAAACAATAGATACATAAAATGTACTAAATAAATAAAAGAAGAGTATGTTCAAATTAAGGATAGGTCCTAGGGACGTAGATTCAAAACTCTTTTACTAAATGCCACACATGGCTCAGTAAGATGACTTTAACATCAGTACGTAGCATGTTTAAAAGTTGTTTCAACAGCTTGTTTCTAATTCCTTTTTCATTTAGTCTGAAATGACGATGTCAACCGATCTCTCTGGTTTGTTATTTTCTTCATTTAGCCCACAATCTCCTGTCAAATTGTGTCTAAGTTGTGAGAAAAGATTAATATTACGCCCAGCACTTATTCTGGATGAGTTAGATTGTTTTTCTGGCAGAGAAAAGACAGAAAGTACGTGTATATAACGCATATAGAGCTGCTTTTATTGTGCCTTGAAATGGAAAACCAAAACTGGTTTACACGCCAAAGAGCCTCATGGGTGTTGCTTGTTTCTTTTCTTTTTATCTTTGATGCAGGACTGAGGCATTTTTACAAAATGTACAAGCAACATTACAAAGATATTGGCTTGAGTGGCACCATCTACATTTTTATTGACCATATTATTATTTTACATGTATTTCTTATCAGTTCTCTCATGTTAGCAAATGTGACAGAAAGGCAAATTTAACAACGTTCTAATTTATAATAATTAAACAAAGGATGTGTTACTTGCTACTAAAAAGCTGCTTTTTTGTGGGTGGATATAAATCTCTAGAGGGTAATTTCATCCTGGAATAACTGAAACTGATTCAGCTGTTTATTTGAATGTCAATTGTTTCCCCTGATTTAGAAAATTATAGTTTGGTATGGGCCATTTAGACCACTGATCTCATAAGCAGATCAGCTTCTGATCCAAATCCACCCACATAAAGACATTTATAAACCATTTTAACTATTAAAAAGGAAAAATACTTTCATGTATGGGAGTTAAAGGACACGTTTTCTGTTGCCGGAGGCCTACACAGTCTCAAAAGTTGATGTATGAATGAAGGAATGCTTTGTGTTATATAACTGCAAGATAACTTCCTGATAGCACAACAAAAATAATCATGACCTAAAAAGTCTTAAGAACTGCAGTGATCAGGAGAATGCTGATAAACAGGCACCCCATTTTCTTGCCTAAACCTAACCACCGCTTTGCCTAAAACTACAATGCAGTAAAAATTAACTGCATCTGCTAAGACCTAAAAGTCTTTTTGGACCTGACTGGAACCAGGGACCTTTATATCCTAATGCTAATCAATATATTTTGTGACCGAGGGCTATGAAAGAATTATTTGTTGCCTGAAGCTGCATGCCTACAGATCTACATGCAAGACGTAGTCGTGGGGTTTATAGTTACAGGTTTCCTGATTTATTTATTTATTTTTGCAGTGTTCGTAGTATTATTTAATATACAAGATGGATTGCTGTTAAATCTTGACTCATGCTCCCTGGAGAATGTCTCCTGATTACTTTAATGATGTTCTGGCTGTTCCACTACAGCGACTCCAGTTTGTTGAGTTGTTGTTACACATCGTCTTTTTTATTTTGTTTGTTTTTGCTTAGTGATAGCATATGTTTGAGTAAGTTAATTCAGTTCAACCTCCACTGCTTGTTAAAAGTATTTTTCTTTGTTGTAGTTTGTCTTTGCTTGCATGTCTGAGTCTTTAACTCTGCTGAGAGTTTCTCATTATTCAGCACAATCGGAAATAATGACTCCTTTGGGTTCACTTGACTTTACCCCTCCCCATCACTGACATAAAGACTGACTCATTTTTTAAAGTAAAAAAAAAAAAAAACATTGCAAAACCAAGGTATTTGCTTTATATTTGATAACGTTGGATATAACACCAGAAAAACAAGCAGGTCTGAGCATTCTGAAAAGCTTGTTGACACGTGAATTTCAGCGCTTTCCACTGCTCATTGAAAATCAGTTAATTTTCGTTAGAGGGACTTACATAGCGAATGTCACCAGTTATAACATTTGAAAGTATCTTAAGTCTTAGACGTATTGTGATAGTTACCACACAAGTATGTGGGTTCAAAGTTGTTTCGAGAGCTGCTTCATGTGTCATTTGTCTCTCTCTACTTCTTGAGCTGTTAATGGAACAGCTCCATACTTTATGTAGAGTATGTATAAAAGCCACATTTCAAAGAAATTGAAATAAAACAGAACATAGGTCATTTAAATGTTTTGTTTTTGGATTGTTTTAAAATACTATAATGTAGAGTAGCTGATGATGCCAACAAATTACAGACACATAGCTATTATTATCATCGATATAAAGACGGCTTTATTATGTTAAGTTCACTTTCTCTTTTGGTTTGTTTAATTAATGCAACAGAAGTTGGTAGTAAATTTAGAGACAACACAAAAATGAATCCCCCTGTGCCATCAACTTTTAAGTTAATGACATTTATATTATTTTATTTTTACAGAATGAGTTTATTTCTGCATCTTTAGAAATATCAGATCATTTGTTTGAAACAGTAGTGAAGTAACTTTGACCAACTTTGACTTTGACATTGCTCATTTCCCCAAACACAACTTTTGACATTGTTTTCAATAAGCAAATGTATGAAACTGCAAAAAGAGCTCATTTTGTCAGTGTGTGACATAATTACCAAACAACAAAAATGTAAAAAATAAATGCTAAAGACTTGATTCCGAGTCTGAAGTAATAAGTAGTAAATTTTTAACTGCGCGGCATTTGAATATTTCTGTTCTATTTAAAATGTAAATCAGCTTAAGTCAAAATATCCAAGTTTCTTGTTAACTTCCCAGTTGTCTAATCTTGAACTTCACTGTTTGAAATGTGCCAACGAAGCCCGGGTTCAGTTGTCGACCACGGGTGTAGTTGATTCCTGCGATACAGGGAGACGCGTTAAGTAAGTGCATGTCCGCACAGCAGCGTCTGGCTCTCTCTGTTGTGGTGAACTGGGGGTCAGGTCACAGTGTGGTCTTGCTTCTTGTGGCAACTGCGCTTTTCTGCTTGGTTGTCCACTGTGGATGTGGGCAGAAACTCAGACATAGCCAGGAAACTGAGGTTTCACATGTTTTTATATAAAAAAAACAAAACAATAATTTTGATATAAGCGTTTTTGTTCACATGAAGCCAACATTCCTTTGACACTTAGACCATAAAGTCAGGCAGACAGATGTATAGAATCTATAAGTTTCCAAAAAGCAAATAAAAGAAATGAACTAAAATTTCCTATGTTGCTTTTGGATATTTAAAATCTAAAATAATAAATAAGTTTTATTTCTCATTTTATTCCTCATGCTGATGCGTTTCTTACTTTGATGTGATTTCCAGTCTTTATTTCAGCGTCTTTTGGACAATCACTTACATTTCTTTCTCTGTTTCTTTTATTTGATGTGTAGGTGTATTACGTAAAAAACAAATTTCCCTTTTTAACTGAATCATACAGGAAACAGAAACTTTTTTTTTCTTATCACATGAATGTTCCAGACTGCTGTAAAAATCTGCATGATTTCAATCTCTGTGTCATCACTTCAGCTGAAACAAAAGTCACATCTGATTCTTCACTTGAGCATCTTATTGCACAATAAATATATTGCAGGGTACTTGCTCTCTGTAGTCCTCCCAAAAATGTTGTTTTTTTTCAACAACATTTTAACTGCTGAAGCAGAGGGAATGTTCTTGAACCAAGCAGCACCTGTCAACGGAAGAGCGACATGCTGGAGAAATGAGGCTGTGAGGGCGGCCTGCTACTTCCTGTTGTGGCTTTTGTCACCGGCGTGTTAATCTGCAGGGTTCATTTAATTTTATAGTGTGCGGCGCCTGATGCTAAGTGTTTCATCCAGGCATATTGCTTTTCAGACCCCGTCTGTGTATCTAAAAAAACAAACAACATTGTCCTGCTCAGCATTGCCAGTCCGGGATATTATAACACAACAGGGAAAAGGAGAGGTAAAGAGATAAGGATCTCAAGGGTTACTTTGCTTTCTTTATATGCTTTTTTTTTATATAAGATTTGTTTTAAAGTAATATTCATCCCAGTTTGTTTAATAATTCGGTATCTGGTTGAGCTGGAGATGGCGCTAAAAGGTTTAAAGGTTCAGAGGCCACAAGCTGGTCTAGTAAGCAATAATATCCTTATACTCCTCTTTTTTCTTTTTGTCTTTCTAGTTTCTTTCCACCACCTCCATCCAGGACTTCACTACCAGGAACAGTTTATTTTCCCAGCTCTCGCCATGTCCATCGACCCTGCGGTCGAGCTGCCTTTCTTCTACGGCAGCATCAGCCGCTCAGATGCAGAGCAGCACCTGAAGCTGGCCGGAATGGCCGACGGCCTCTTCTTGCTGCGACAGTGTCTCCGCAGTCTGGGAGGCTACGTCTTGTCTGTCGTGTGGAACCTGGAGTTTCATCATTACACCATAGAGAAACAGCTTAATGGGACGTACTGCATCCCAGGAGGGAAGCCTCACTGTGGGCCTGCAGAGCTCTGTGAGTTTTACAGCAAAGATCCCGACGGCCTGGTGTGCACCCTGAGGAAGCCTTGTTTGCGAGCTTCTGAAACACAGATCAAGACCGGCGTGTTTGACAAAATGAGGGAGAACATGTTGAGGGAGTACGTGAAGCAGACCTGGAACCTGGAGGTGAGGCTCTGGACTCCAACAAACACATACTATCAGCTCGTTTTGTGCAGCATACTGATCTACTTTTACTTTGCTAGAGTACTTTTGAATTGATTTTATTTGACAGGTATTACCAGTTATCAGTTATTATTACCAGTCAGTTTTTAGATGATGATATTCAATTAAAATGCAGAAAATAATTGTTTACCTGAGCGAATCGGTCCTTGAACTGCCCGACGCTTTTGACTAAAGTAAAACCTTCTTTAACTGTTTATGTCATCATTTGAGAGCAGCTGGAACATCCGTCTCCCTAATAGACTCAACAACAACTTTTGGGGGGTAACTCTGTATTCCAATAATGGACTGGCAACCGGCCCAGGATTTAGCCCGGCCCTTCGCCCAGTGAGGCGGGATAGGCTCCAGCAAACCCTGACACCCTGAATAGGAAGAACCAGGTTAGATAATAGATGAGTGGATGGATAACGGAATATTTGAGTTTCTTTGACGAGAGACTGCATCAACTGATTTTCTGTGTAATACCTTAAATGGATTGAGATATGCACACCCCCAGTCTGTAGAAGCAGACAGGACTTTTCTTATTTTGCCTGCTATGGAAAGGCTGCAATGGAAAAAAAAAAAACCCAAAGCATTACAGGCAGTTTATGTGGAGGTGTTCCACATGAGCGTTGGTTCAGGATGTGTTTAGAATATCTTGATCAGTGTACTGCACCTTGCAGCACAACATTTCCACTGGGTAAATCAAGCTGTTTTTTTTTAAACGTGCTCCTCTGTGGAAGACCGTTCTTTTACCTTGCAGAACTCTGGAGTTTCTTTTGGTGCATCCTGCTTCCTTTGACATGTTCATGCATTAGTTGGGCTCCAAACGTAAAAGATGCCAGAGTTTTAGAAGCTGTTGACCAGGAAACCTAGTTTTCTGTAAAGTTAAACAGACTTTGATATCACCGCTCCAGTTTTAACATGTGCTCCCTGCTGCCGCCAGTCACAAGCAGATACCAGTTTGCTTTCACGGGCTCCAGATAAAAAGTCCAACTAGCTCCAGGTGTATGTCGACTGAACCTGCAGCTTTCTGCCTCTGTTGCAGCATCCATATTCCACCCTCCACCACATTTCACACCCTATGTGGCTGAGAAAAGGCAGATGTATAAGCTAAGTTTGCAAACTGTGTTGTCTTCCACTTTAATGTGACTTTATAATAAAGTCTAATCATAATAAGACGGAAGAAAACACCAGAACAGCGGGTTGCTATAATGACTGTATAGACGTGTGCATTGTGAGCATGTTTGTATCTGTGCAGGGAGAAGCCATGGAACAGGCCATCATCAGTCAAGCGCCTCAGCTCGAGAAGCTGATCGCCACCACTGCCCACGAGAAGATGATGTGGTATCACGGTAAAATCAACCGCCAGGAAGGAGAGAGGCGACTTTACTGTGGAGCCCAACCAGACGGCAAATTTCTGTAAGTGGCAGAAGCTGATCTTTCTGGCTCAGTGTCAGCTTCAGAGCATGTTTGCTGACCTGTCTCTGAAGATGAGTAAGATTTATGCTGCAGTTTTTTCGTGTTTTGCTTCTCAGAGTCAGAGACAAAGACGAGCCGGGTACATTCGCTCTCTCGTTAGTTTACGGGAAAACGGTTTACCACTATCAGATCATCCAAGACAAATCAGGGAAGTTATCTGTGCCAGAAGGAACTAAGTTCGACACAATCTGGCAGGTAGCTCCTCTGCTTTTATCTGTATTTTTTTTTTTAAGAAGCTGATGGTTGTCTTTTACTTAACTAACTCCCAACTTTCTCTCACTGTGTAGCTGGTGGAGTATCTGAAGATGAAACCTGATGGCCTGGTTACTTCTCTCGGGGAAGCGTGTGTCAACAGCGCAGCAGCTGCCAGTACTGAGCATTTCAACTTTCTTTTTTGTTCCATACCATCATTAGTAATCCCAAGTTTATGTTTACCAATTATCTATAACACACAGTCCTTCTTAAATAATTGATGTCAAACTAATTTGTCTTATAACATTTCAGAAACACCCAGTCTTCCAGCTACAGTAAGTATTCACTACATCCAGCTCTGTTTTAAACGTCAACTTTCCACATCTGAGTTTTATTTTCTTTCAGAGGGTTCGTGCAAATGGATACACGCCGCCACCTCGAGGTGAGTGACTTACATTACAACAGGTAGTCTCATCACCCTCAAACCACTTCATGTGGATCTTTTAAAATACCTAAAATCTAAGAGAGAAAACGAAAACAACAGTCAACACAAACAGGGATGTGTTTGTCACAATTAAATCCCCCTCATGTTCTGCTGAAGGAAGATTTTATTCAGTCGCTTTAATACTCAGAGACTAAAGTTTTGCTTCACAAAAGGGTTTCCGGGTCTATTGTTGCAGAAATAAATTAAATTGAGACACAAACTATTTACTACATGTTAGATATTTGATTTTTTTAGAAATTTGAATTGATCTCCAATATTAAATTTACCTATATACTTAATTTCCAGCTATTCCTGGAGCCTCAAAGCCACCTGACGCTGTGCCTGAAGATCGTGACGTTCTGCCTATGGACTGCGCTGGATTCAACCCATATCACAACCCAAATGACATCAAGAGGTTCAACATCCAGAGGGAGCAGCTGCTGATGGATGAGGTGGAGCTCGGCTCTGGGAACTTTGGCTGCGTGAAGAAGGGAGTCCTTAAGATGGAATCGTGAGGCTTAAACATGATCAAATTAAATGTTGTATTCAAGTTGTACACACTGTGTATATATTCATGTGTACCACTGCTTTATATGTTTCAGTGGTCACATTGACGTGGCTGTCAAAGTGCTGAAGAGTGAGAATGAGAAGATGGTGAGGGAGGAGATGATGAGGGAAGCAGAGATCATGCACCAGCTGAGTAACCCCTTCATTGTCCGCATGCTCGGACTGTGCAACGCTGAAAATCTGATGCTCGTCATGGAGATGGCTGCTGCTGGTCCTCTCAACAAATTCCTTTCCAGCAATAAGTGAGTAAATGTGAAGACGAAACTGTGTTGGTGGAGAAGATATCAGTGTAGACAGTGTAGAAGGGTCTATTTAAGCAACAGAAGGTACCCATCTCTCACATGCCTTCTGATGTCTCTCTCCCGCCAAGCTTGCTGCTGCTGTTAAAATCCTACCTCCTCCCCAGTTTCCACCTGTAGGCTCAGAGTCTATGGATTAGGAGTTAAGTTCATCACCCCCAATATATCTATGTATGCTTAACAAGTGTGCATTTATTAGATCGAAGCCTGGATGGCAAAACTTTAGTGTCACCATAAAGGAAGCAATCAATGTCTTAATTTCAAAGACCGACTGACTGAAATAACAAAAACAGACTACGTATTTACATATATAAAAGGGTCACTCATTTACTTTAGTAATCATAAAACTATATTCTGACACCTAACCAAAGTAAGATAGGTTTTTATCTATCTAAGTTACTGTCATGCAGCCACACAGCAAAAACGATAATTTTATGTTTGTATATCAGGATAACATATAAACTCTCACTGCCTGTAAGTGGATAAATAACCCAATAAATGACAACCACAGTTTTGATGAGCAGTTTAAGTTGAATATGACAATAAGTGCCTCATAAAAGAATGAGGCTAGTTTGTGTTTTTGCCTTTCGTTGCGTTCCTCTTTTCAAAGTCATGTGTTTGTTGGCACGCAAATGACAAAAAAATCAATTAGGCTGTATTTTGTTCCCATAGGGATACTGTGAGTGTGGAGAACATTGTCAGCCTGATGCATCAGGTGTCGATGGGGATGAAGTATCTAGAGGAGAAGAACTTCGTCCACAGAGACTTGGCAGCTCGCAACGTCCTGCTGGTCAACCAACAGTTTGCCAAAATCAGTGACTTTGGTCTCTCCAAGGCGCTGGGAGCTGATGACAACTACTACAAAGTACGGATGTTTTAAAATGCTGTTACACGGAAAGACAAAGTGGAAAAAAGTGCCCACTCATTAATGGGCAGCAGTTGAGACATTTGTCGGTACCGCAGGGCTTAGCAAAGAAGCTGATTCTGAATTTGTGACATCGCACTCTGCACACAAATTAGACATCCATCATTACAGAACTGTCTGTCTGACACTGACCTACATCTGGAGGATATGTCATAATCAGAAAATCCCAGGAATCCCCGACCACATAGGATTAAAATGAGATACTTTATGTAAAAAAGGGATCTATCCATCCCATTCTGCACTCATCACTTCCTTTACATTCTAGTAGTAGCTCTGCTTCTTATCGTTCAATTCAGCTTTTACATAGCACCAAATCATGATAAATGTCATCTCATGCCACTTCAATAATGCGGTTCAACACGTTCCAAAGTAGCCCAATTAATACAAAGCCAATAGAAATCATAAAACATTGCATCAAACCTTTTCATTGATAGAATCCCCCATCCTGAGCAAGCACCAGGCGACTGTGGAGAGAAAAACCTCCCTGGAAGTCTTTTACATGCAGAATTCCTCTTTATTCATCTTCAGCAATCATCATACACTTGACATAAAAAAGATAACATCACTAAATGAAGAAAAGTAGATTGTAGCTGCTGTTAAAAGTCAAAAGTAGATACTGAATATGTTCATAAAACAAATAGTTAAACTCTTAAATAGTTTTACATGGATTGCTGTAGTGACTTAATGCTTTCTACATGCATGTTGTTCTAATTGTAACCAAAGATGTTTGCTGCTTTAGTAGTCAGTGACATGCTGCTTAACGTTGTGTGCTTTGTGTCTACAGGCCCGTACTGCAGGTAAATGGCCACTGAAGTGGTACGCCCCTGAATGTATAAACTTCCACAAGTTCTCCAGTAAAAGTGACGTGTGGAGTTTTGGCATCACCATGTGGGAGGCATTTTCCTACGGAGGAAAGCCTTACAAGGTGAAAAGCGATTCTGCAGGACATATGAAAGCTTGACCTCGACATAGAACACCCGTCCTCAACGTCACATTGCATGCGGCTTGTTTTCTTTTCATTTCTATACAGAAAATGAAAGGTCCGGAGGTGATCCGCTTCATTGAAAGCAACAACCGCATGGAGTGTCCAGGAGCATGTCCAGAGAGAATGTACACGGTGATGAAAGAGTGCTGGACATACAGGTGAGAATCTGAATCTCACACGTGTACTTGCCATTTCCACGGTCAGTCATGAATCAAGATCTCTTTTACAAGAGAGTCAGACATGAGAACAAAAACGTGAGGTAAAGAGACCACTGATGTCGGCAGGAGCCAGACCATTCAAAGAGTCAATATGAAACAGTACGATCTCAAAATTCATACCTAGGCTCACATGTAGTTAGTGAAGGGAAGTAAAAATAATTCTACCACTTACTTTAGACAGCAGCATTTTGCATCAGCCACAGTCTTTTTTTGTTTTTGTTTTGGCTGCTTGTATCAGGAGAAAGAGGACTTCAATAACCCGTTCTTAGTCTGCAGCTTAAAGAAACAGCCAGGTTCTGGTTACCTGTCTTTGTTGAGCACAGCTGGTCTACAACACCTTTGTCATCTGATAATCAAGAGAAAATTGTAAGTCAAAACTGCAATAGACTGGCCACCCATCCAGGGTGACCCTGAATTGAAATAAGCAGGTATAAATAGTGGATGGATGGATGTAAGTCAAAATAGCAGCTATTTTGCAATCAGCTTTTTATTAAAAAAGCCTGAACAATATAAGGTAAAGCACCCATATTAGAGGGAAATGCATTAATGCTCAGTCAAAAATGAAGATAAAGCCCTGTGTAATGTTTGTTTAAGGGAATAGATTTCTGATGTTTTAAAAGAGACATAGTATGGCTTTTTGCACAAATTGACACTTTAGGGGTTGAGTTACTCATTTCCCTCCCTCTTCCATGGGATGGGCCTCTTTTGAGATCTGTCTTACAGCTTTGCGCTTGTGTACAAATTAAAATTTGGACCCAAATTACCCTCAATAACCCTTGAACTGCATTCTTATCATATAGGATAGAACACGCAGCTACCACATACCATTTTATTTTTAAATATTAACATTTCCATTGCTGCAGTTCATCCACAGACAGCTGGTATTGATTTTAACATCCTTGCAAGTAATTTGTTATTCTGGCCAAGGTCATCAAAACAGAGTAGTGCAGATAGGAATGATCTAATGTAGTGATGTAACGACCAGCCAGGGGGTGGTAGTCTAATCACAAACACCCTGAGCCCAACTGTCCGCCTATTCCTCTGCACTCCGCCTGTTGTCTGTAATCAAAGAAGGTACCGACTGGAAATTGGACATGAAAAAGATTAAAACAAAGTACTGGTACAGCAGGTACTGGTGTAGCTGCTCATTAGTGTTTGCTCCAAAAAACAAAGAGCCAATGAGTCACAACTTCTGATTTACAAGGAACAGCGATTGCAACAGATCTGAAATAATTACTGAATAACATCTTTTCAGTCCAAGGTAGCCTGAAAGGGAGTTAAGTCACTCCAGGCACCCAAATATACACTCTCAAGCACAGAAAGTCCTTTTATTTTCATAATATGACCCCTTCGAGATTTCTTTCTCTCCTTTTCTTCCATGCCAGTCATGAGGAGCGGCCTGACTTCAAGAAGGTTGAGGAGTCCATGAGGTCTTATCATTACTCCATATCCGGCAAGGCCAAGACTGACGAAACTGCAGCCGCCGCTAATCCAACCAACTAGACAGAAAAAAGGCACATTCTGTCCCAGCGCCACACAAAGCTTCCTTTCAAGCGGTCATTAAACAACCAAAACAAAGAGTTTTTTATGAGCAACGCTCAGTGGCGAGCTTTGACTACTGTGCAGATATAACTAAACAGGCCTCATTGTCAATAAATGTGCATTTGTGAATCGGATCTCAGCTTTTCAGCTGTGGAGGGAGGTCCTCTGTGGTGGTTTGAATGTTAAGCAGTTTCACATTCATGCATGAACTAATGCTGTATTCTTGCTTTTGTGGAATAAAACAAGGCTATATGTTACATGAAGGAATTGTTTCTTGCACTGTTCTGCCACCAACTTAAAGCAATTTAT
>CM026206.1:8151355-8253855 GCA_014839995.1 Xenentodon cancila
GTTGAAAAGGGTTACATTTCACTAGATTATTGCATGACTGGGACGACATCTGAACAAATTTTCCAGCAGATTTTTATGCATTTGAAGTGACTCGATTAGAAGGAAGTAATTTATTGATCCATTAAAAAACAGTAGTTTTCCATCTTTTTTTTTTTTTTTTTTTGGTATAGCAGGGGATAGTTTTAGCTGTAGATTTGAATGTTTTGTAAAACACAAGTAGTAACAACACACCAGAGTTGACAGGAAGTAGGCATTTCAGTGTGAATGTTCGTATAGTAACCTACCTATGTCTTTTTTTTTTATTTTCATGCAGAATCGCTGAGTCCAAGCATCTAAAGACTTCCACAGCAAGTCTGCACAGGTTATTTACACAACCTTTTGACTGCTTCCATTTCAGAAGTGAATAATTCACCAGAGGCATCCAAACGAATCGTCCACCACCATTACATGCAACCATGTCGCTGGCCCTGAAACAGGTCTTCAACAAAGACAGGACATTCCGGCCCAAGCGCAAGTTCGAGCCTGGGACGCAGCGCTTTGAGCTGCACAAGAAAGCACAGGCATCTCTGAACGCAGGCCTGGACCTGAAGCAGGCTGTGCAGCTGCCCCACGGCGAGGACCTCAACGACTGGGTGGCTGTCCACGTGGTTGACTTCTTTAACCGTATCAACCTAATCTACGGCACCATCAGTGACTCGTGCACCGATCAAACTTGCCCTGTCATGTCCGGCGGACCCAAGTATGAATACCGCTGGCAAGATGAGCACAAGTACAAGAGGCCCACCACCCTGTCAGCACCCAAATACATGAGCCTGCTCATGGATTGGATTGAGGTACAGATCAACAATGAGAATATCTTCCCCACTAACGTTGGTAAGTGTTACGTTTAACCTTAGATAGCACTTGCTTTTGTGTTTTTTTTTCCTTTTTCCAACACAAGGCCAGTCGAAGGCACATTTTTCCTAGAAAGGATCTCGGTGGATCATTTACTGTAAATCCATTTAAGTGGTGTTGTGTGTTTGAAGCAAGCCGCTGCCCATTCATAGTCAAATGACCACAGACTAGAAAGCAAGGACGTTACCCGACAGGTAACCTTTAAGTTAAGAAAGAAATTCAGTTGAATAAGACTTTATTAATGCTCACAGATAAATTAGGTTTCCTAGTACTACATTAATCTGTCAGAATTATCCCTTAAAAGAGCCTTACTTTGCAGCATAACTTTTAGTCTTTTATCAATAATTTCACTTATTGTTTTATTTTAATATGAATTCTGAAGCTACAGGATATGTCAATATTCCCTTTAATTGTTCACCTTCATGTCCTCGGCTGTCGCGCTGCTCCTCGTTTCGTCTGTTTGTCATTAAACAGAACTTTTATTTGGGTGATTAAGAAAATGCAGCAGTGCTGCGTCTTCGTTCCCAGAACTCGGGGCATGTGAGGCTGTCCGGGGATAGTCTTTCACAGAAAGTAATATGTCAGTGTTCAAAAAGTAACGGGGGGGCTGAAATGTGAATAGGCCGTTTGGTCGCTAATATGTCTAAGCCGTCCGAGTATTAACGTTGTGGGAAACTGTGTGGTCATTGGAAAGTGTTCTGCTTTTAAATGATCTTAAGTGATTTACAAATGTGGTGAGCTGCTGCTGAATTGTTTTTAACAATTATTTGAGTAATCTGTAACCTACTCCCCTTGGCAGGTGTCACACATGTAGGTGTAAGAGGATGCAAATCAAATATAGTGAATATAAAAATAAATAATGTGAAATCCAGACAAAAAACTGTAATCTGAAGACATCAGAAATGTGAATCATCCGGTTTTCAAAACATGCAAGGCCACATACATCTGAAACATTACAAACTCGGCTAATCTGGTGTGGAGGCATTCTTGGTTGGATATTATCTGTGTGTGTGTGTGTGTGTGTGTGTGTGTGTGTGTGTGTGTGTGTGTGTGTGTGTGTGTGTGTGTGTGTGTGTGTGTGTGTGTGTGTGTGTGTGTGTGTGTGTGTGTGTGTGTGTGTGTGTGTGTGTGTGTGGATCAGCAACTGACTTAACAGACACATCCTAGTATAGGATTAAAAATTAGGTCACGCCGTGCCCAGTGCACAATGAATACGAATAACCCCTGACATGCTCCTCCTCTACACCAGATTCCTTCACATTTTTGAATAAGTCGAAGCAAAATAAAGCATGAAAGCGCTGGGTTAGGGATATAAGGGAGGAGGGTTTTCCTACAGGCCCAGTGGCGTCAGTTTCCCATTTACCTTTGAGGTGACTCCAGCTGCCTCTTTTACCCAGCTGGTATCCCATCTGAGGAGGAAAGATTAACAGAGAAAAGCTGACCTCTCTTTCCATTAAAAACCATAAATTTACATCTGTTGTTGTTTTTTTTTTTTTTTTCATCTTTTTTTTTCTGTGATTAAAGCGATGAAGGAGTGTCATGGCTTGACCACAGTGCTCTCCATCTGCTTCACTTCAAGGTACTCCCTTCCCTAAGAGCTTCATGCAGGTGGCTAAGAAGATTTTGTCACGTCTGTTCCGGGTTTTTGTCCACGTCTACATCCACCACTTTGACCGTGTGAGCCAGATGGGGGCTGAGGCTCATGTCAACACCTGCTACAAGCATTTCTATTACTTTGTCATTGAGTTCAACCTCATGGACCACAAAGAGCTGGAGCCTCTGGTGAGTCAAACGGGGGACAGGACTAAACCGAGGATGAACAGAAATAAATTCATTTAAAACTAAAAATACATGGAAGTGTAAAATAATAAATGAAACGACCTCAAAAGATGTCAAATGATTATTTATTAAAAAACAAACAAAAAAAAAAGCTAGCCATGTATAATAATACTGTGTTAATATTCTAAATGTAAAGGAAAAATTAACTAAAATGTTCAAAATGTGTTATGCATTCTGTATGGGGCATCTTAATAGTATTACTTATGTAAAAACAAAAACAAAAAAACTACCATGTGTGCCCCTAGTGGCCAACCTCTGTAAAGGCAACAGTGTTTCTTAACACCGCTGACATTTCTGAGGCTTTTGTATACTTTTAATATACTTTTACTCGCTAACCTATTGTGGCTACTTTAATATACATGTAATTGTTAACTCACACAAACAAATGTACATAGGCTACTGATAATGAAAAGTATCGGTACATGCGTTGTGTCCTGTTTAGAGAATAGATGAGACAGAATCACAACAAAGTCTGCTGGTTAAGCTGTGCTCTGCTGCTTTAGGAGTTTACTTTTTCACACGCCGCTTTCCACAAATGCCACAAGGAGGCTTGCAAAACATGCAAATGAATAAATTTACATGTTTGTTTCCAAAGCAAATTTCATTGAATTACACATCTGATGAAACTTCAATCTTTTCTGTAGTAATTTTCTCATAAAGTTTAAAACATCCACCTTACTGAGTGACAGTGACTGCGTTGAGTCACCCGTCGGTGACCCCTCCTGTTGACATTTCTCAGATCTTAAAGTAGGTTTCTCGGATCGAATGCTTGAAACTGTTTCGACCTTTTCTTTGACCTATTTTCTGAGTTGATCCAGCATTTTCGTGTCATGTGAACGCTAAAGCAGCAGCGTTGTGAACATCTCGGCTTCCTCATCAACAACAACAGTTTCTCGTGGTTTAATCTCCTCAGAGCTGTTGCCCCCGCCCCCCGAAGGCATTAATAAAAGTGTATCTCATGCTGTTGATGACCTCATCAAATTATACTTCACAAAACAATTTGGAAACAAGAAATTGCCTATAATTTTCACAGAGTAAACTTGGTACGATATTTCCTTTCATTATATTTATTGATTAATTCCAGACATGTCAAAACCTTTGTAAAGAGCATAACATTAACTCTAGTATGAATCTATGTATCTATAAATAGAAACACATGTACGCACACATTTGAACATGTATAGAACCCTTTGTGAATAAATCTACATAAATAAATGAATCTTTTTTTCAATTAATGTACACAAAATAAATAAATCTATACCCAGTGTGCACACACTTATTTATATATACATAGCTATATACATGCATATCTGAAGATGTGTAGGAAGAAGTAAAATCTATTTAATCCTGCCCCGTAATTACACTTTACATTCATCCAGTTTATTAAAGCAACGTTCAGTCACTGAGATTAAACCTGACTAACTCAAAGAAAAACGACCAAGGGATCTGGAAAAGTGCAGGAATGACACAAAAAAAATGGCATTTTCTTTTTAAATATATTATTCTATTCTTTAAAATAATATCACATTTATGAGTTTGTGCTTTCAAGGAGTGTTAATGTTAAAATGAATCTTGTTAACTCACCGTGCTGCGTTTATGTGGTTTGTGTCTCGTGCAGAAAGAGATGACCGCTCGGATGTGCCACTGAAGAGCCCGTGGACACAGCAAACAAACACGTCCGTCCACCTAGAAGTCTGACTCGGAGACCGGAAAACAGAGCAGAAAAGAAACAAATTCAGAGTCTATTTTTTATATTTAAGTACTGTAATCTATTTTAGCCACATATTGTAGGTTTTAACGAAGAACCTTGTCATGTGAGGCGTTCTGTTCCTTTTAAAAGAAAGATGGAAAAGAAAAAAGATTTTTCAGACATCCTATCTGAGCACAGTATTAAGAGGTGTATGTTTGTGTCTGTTTTTCTATTTTATTGGAATCTCAATCATTCCAGGATACTATTATCTGTCGCTTTTATTTTGAAATTATCTAAAATTAGTATGTTTTCTTACTGTATGTCTTAAATCGCAGTGTTGTTGCATTAAAGTGATTCTCTACTCTACAAGTTTTAAGTGTTTTAAATTAACACTTTTCTTAATGTTATTTATACCCCCGGGGCAACTGAGAAATTGAGACCTCTTTGAGACTGATAGAAATATACCTCAACTTGATTTTTTTTAAAAAACGGGTAGGAAAACAAATATTTGTCAGACTGTAACGTTTGAATAAATTGCTTCATGAGTACAAATTAACATGTAGAAATAATCCCAACTTGTGAAATCATGTTATTTTACTTTTAAGGTAATATGCCTGTATGTGTATTATGTTAGGCTAGATGACATCATCCAAAAAAAAAACAAAAAAAAACAGGTGAAGTAAATACAGAGAGTCTGCTGCTGTCACAGCCATCAAAGCCGTATCATCTTACACTTTGGGCTTCCAGCCACCAGGCAGCGTCTCAGGTGTCAAACCTGCAGGTGTTGGTTGCAGATGAAGGTCACATGACGCAATTTTAACACAGCAACGCTGGTGCTCAAAAGACCACCTTCATAAACACCCACCAGGTGGCGTCAGACGCCTAAGCCTGTCTGCCTGAAGGAATCTTGTTAACCTACAGTTACTGCTGCAGCTCTTACGAAATCTGCCCACTGTGCCACTGTAGTCATGAAGTGGTGACCTGGTTTTGGCTGAGCTGCTTATGTAAGAAACAGGCCAGACTGTACTGTGATGAACACAGAGGGCGATTTGTTTAAATGTTTGGGTCAACTACAATCCTGAACGCGTTTGAGAAAATCATGGTGTGGATTTAGTGGCACTTACCAGTCTAATGGACTGTGTTTATACTGACATACAGTCTTGCAGGCATGGAAATTGAGACAATCCAATTAGGGAGCAACTTTTTAGAGCTCAGGATATGTGTCTAAAAGGTTACAAATTGACTGGTGCAGAGTAACATACCACAACTGATAATTTGCGTTAAATCGACGTATTCCAACCTGAGTCAGTTTTTCCATGACAAAATGAGAAATAGATATATTACATATATATCCCCAACATTGCATCATATAGATGATACTTTGACATTCGCCACCCACCTAAACACTGTGGCAGACAAATATCTCAGACAAATGTAGGCAACTACGTCTCTGCAGTAGCATCCTCACCCAGCAGGACATCAGTGGGGGATGCAGGAACTGAATACTGAGGACTAAATGGAGATGTTCACCTGGACTCCAAATTTAACAAATGCCAAGTTGTTGAGGTCTGATGTATAAGATAGCTGCACGGAAGTGTTCGTTTGTTGTCATGCAGGTTTCTATGGTATCAACGATGACAACAAAATGCTGCAGATGAAAGAACCAGTCAGCTCAGCACATTCAGAATAACAACGTAGACACATAGGATAAAATAGTGATTTCTAATTTACAATACAAGAAGGAAAATAAAGGATAGAATAAATGAAAGAAGACTGAGCAGAGCAGGGAATGTGTTGCACAAAGTATGTGTGTGAAAGATAAAGTGACAAGGGCTGCAGTGTTGCACATCTGCTGGTATTTGTGGGAACAGAGACCATTGATCCCTCCCTCACAACCCACCGAGCCAAAAAGGATCGATTACTAACGTCCTGGTCACAAACACCATAGGACACCTCAAGTTGCTGCTTATCCATGGACTGATTGGTCCGATATGTTCTGGAAGCAAACGAGGGGAACCTGCTTAGTGTCAGTAGGATGGTTATAATGTCATATTTCAACATAAATGCCCTGGATACACCCGTGTGGTCTAGTTTATTTCTGGCCTGATTACAGGAGAACAGGTGAAACGGATGAGGGTGATGACGAGGGAACAGGCGCAGTCCATGATGAGGAGAACTGTGGAATGCTGGGAGTTGTAGTGTCAGGACCGGTGATCAGAAGGCTGGCACCACTGCCCATGGTAGCGTGGGAGGAGCGGGCATGACACTACCTACTGATTCAATCTGGTAAAGTAGAGCTATTCAAGTAAAAAATATGAAAATCAATTACATGGAGACATCATTTAATTCAAAGAAATAAGATTTATTCATTTAGAGCTCATCTTATATACTTTTTGGATAAATCCCTAAAAGTCAAGAGGATAAATGTAAATACATTTGACTGATAATTAGTGAAAAAACAAACTCAAAGAAGTTTAAAAGCCCTTTCTGGGCCTCTGGACACAGTAAGCCAAATGTGATTTAAACAGTTTTGCCGTGTTGTAAAAGGATCTGCTTAAAATCAGTCTGAAAAACATCCAGTGGCTATAACCTTCAAATCCGTGTAAAATGAGTTTAAAATGAATTCTTTCAAGGCAAAGTCGTTTAAACTATGTCGTTCTCAGTAGGTGGTTTTCAGCGAGGCCAAATGTGAAGTAGCCAGCGTTGCATGCCCCTTGTTAGAAGTCATCCTGGTGAATGTGCATGCGCTTGCATGTGCGATGGTGAGGTGGAAGTAGGAGGAGAGCTCCCGCTGGGACATCCCCGCTTCAAAAATAGCTAATCACCTACTGACTTCTGGGGTACGTGCACGGCTCACTTGTTATACCAGTCATGCCAGTGCTGTGCATCAAACAGCTGTACAGCTGAATCACTATATATTATTTCCATTTTCATCCCATTCACCAGTGTGTGACCAAAAAAATAGTTTTGACACGTTCACTTACATTAAAACAAAAATAAAACAACCATGATGTAAGAATGTGCTCCATTAACATCAGCCACTGAAATGACCTCATTGCCTTCTGCAACCTGATCCTCTGACAGGATTGTCTCTCCTCTTCCTCTCCCCTGACGACGACTTCCTCTGAGCACGCCGCTGCGCCCTGGCAGAAAGCGTTTATGCCTGTTACGTGTGACATGAGCTGTACGGAGCCGGCCTTTTGCTCTTCCCTCCCCCTCTTCGTGTTTTTCTCGGCTGGAATGTACCAGACAGCCTCAAAGGGGCCGTGCAGTTACAAGATGTGAAGGGAAGCGCTGGCAGGAGGAAAAGAACAAGGGAGGAATGTCTTGCCGCAGCCAATCACACCGGAGCTTGTCTGACTGTTTTTTTTTTTTTAAGAGCAAGGTCTGAGTCTCGTTTCAATAGTACAGTGTGATTATTTACACAGAGAGAAAATGGTATGGGAGATAACGTGACTCAGCAAATGGTGGGTGGAGGACACACCCTTAACGGTTTTGTTGGGCACGAGTCAAATGCCTCATTGTGGTGCAATGTGTGGAGATTAAAATGATCATAAATTTAGGTCCAATAAGATGGTGAATCATATTATTCCCGGATGGTTTTTTGTTTTATTACTTTGAACATAGATGATCAAGCAACTATTCGAACTAGAACTACAAACGTTTGCTTAAAAATCTTTTAGATTGTACTAAACATCTCCATTTAGACAGAAGCGCCGTTCCCCAGCCTAAATAATAATAATGGGAAACATGGCATCTGCAGACTGATTACAGGACTTGGTGTATTTTCTTACATTTCTAAAACAATACTTTTCTTATGCATGATTATGTAATAGGACTAAAGTTCAAGACAAAAGACAAACAGCAAAAAGTTGGAACAAAACTAATGTGATTGCAAAATCTTCACCGTCACAGGGGGTTTTGGAGTCTTATCAGTCACATCAGTGATCCCGTCATCCGCCTCATACTTGTAAAGCCCGAGGCCCATTCGTTCCTATACAGAGGTCATCTTTATTTGCCATAAAGATGTGTTATGAGGCATTTATTAAGGAATTTTTGCTCTGAGAGCATTCAATCAGCACTGTGGTTTTCTGCAACTTTCCAGCTTGAGAAAAGTATACCAGTTATTGCAACAGTGTGAGACTGCTGTTTGAGAGTCGCTCACTGACCTTCTCGGCCTTCGCCAGTGTCATTTCTGCATGCCTGACGTGAATTTTACGAATGCAGGCGGGAATTTCATGAATGCAGGTACGACTGCTATGACTCCTTTCCCCTGAATCTGCATATGATTGCAGTGTTTGTAAGCAGAAATATGTTTTGCATCAAATCTCAGGTTCAGAGACACTTTGTCCACATAAGGTCCTTTCAGTAAAACAAACATTAATCTTCTGATCTAAAAATAAGAAGAATCTAAGAAGACGTTTTGTGCCTTACATGCATTTACCATCATGGTCATAGACGCTGCTGAGCTTTGCCTGGCAGAGTCCTGAAGAACTTTTAATTTGAATCGACTTCTCAGATAGCTACCTTTAAATATTCCGTATCAACAACATTCCAGTGCTGTGCGTTTGTTGCCTGGCAACATACACTAAAAGTGAAAAGTGTGAAATGAAAATGTACCAGCTGCATCTAGGATTTTGTACATTTCCGTCCAAATTAAGACTCACATATGTAATATTGTAAAAAACAAGTAAATACAAACGTGATGCCTCCTCCAAAAATGTGAAGGTAAATTCTTTTCTGAGCATGAGTTCAGGGTCATGGCCTCGTGTTGAATCAGTGTTAGGTTTCAAAAAATATATTTGCATGAATAAATACATTTTTAATCAAGATATGAATGGATTTTCATTCACCTCCAACAAAACACTGCGGAATTGTTCATATTATGAACACAACAACACAGACACACCTTTATTATATCATATTTCAGACTGGAATAACCCCTGAAAAGGAGGGGACCCCTCATCTGAATGCATTTCAGATCAGGAGTGCTGTCGTCCGAATGTGTTCATGTGCTGGGCCATCGCTCTTTCGTTTGACCTGCAGTAACTCAGACCCACCCCCTAGCACTTCCAAGTGTGATCTTGTTTTCCTGCTAAAAGCCTCGACTACACTATGTGCTCTTGGCTGCAGAGAGCAAGCCAAAAGCTTGCGTAATGTTTGCTACCAGCAGGTTTATGTTTGAGGGGGCAGAAGGTGAAAGGAGGGAAAGACAGTCCTCCAGTCACAAGACTGTTGATGACTAAAAACAAGCCTTACAAGGTTTTAAAAAAAGACAACCCTCATAAACGATGCATGAACGCTACACAGAAAAGGAAAGAGGAAAACTTCCAGTGATAAGTAACAGACATTTTCGATAAAGCATTTAAACTGCTTTGCAGCAAGTGCTTAAAAGGTTAGCAATTCAAAAGATTTTAATCATGACTATCTTCATTTAAATTAAAAGAAAACATGTAAACAAACAATATATATGAGAATAGCCTTTCTACTGTCCGCGAGTCACGATACCTTCTTGATGTGCAGGAATACTATATGAGCATGTTGTGTGTTTTCCAATAATGCTGTGGCATCTCACAATTACCAGATGGGAGATCATAATGGGCCATGTCCACAGCATCAGAGTTCTTGGATTTCTTTCATTATCACAAACATGATATAATGCCACCACCCTCATCAGTACAATCTCCAAATCAGGCTCTGAGGGAGGCATGTTTGCATCATCGTACCTCCCTCAAGGTGGGGGCCGCAACTGCCTTGCTTACACACTTCCCTGTCACCTCCTGTAATTTCCATATTTTCATATATCACATCCATCTACTGAGACGCTTCATGTCTGATATAAAGTCTGAACCTTTTACTCAACTACATGCATTTGATGCCAGTTCTGACAGCTTACTTTGCAAAACAAATGAAACATCATTAAAAGAAACACACACATATGCAGGTCTGATTCCATGTTTCCGTGAGCATTTAAATTAACGGACACATATCACTAAAGATAAAGTTAGAAATAATGCTAAATGAATAAATTAACTTCTTCTGGGGATGAGAGCAAATATTTGAGGCTCTGAAGTCACTACCTGCCCACCCACACACACACAGACACACACACACGCGGCTCCATGTCACTATGTTTGGGTCTGACTCAGTCTAAAAATATGTCATTCAGTAAACGGGCCAGATTTGTTTGGCATCATGATACTAACTCAAAACAGAATTACCTGGGCTACCCCATCTTTATTTCCCACCAATGATTTCCAGCCAATGTTGTTTATTATTAAGTTTACTAAAAAAACAATTTAGTCAAGAATTCTTATAGTTTCTAGAAAAACTATTGACTGACTTATTTTAGTTAACTTGATTATGAACATTATTGGTAATTAACTTGAGTATTCCAGTGCTTGTTAACAACAGTGAAATCCTGGACAAGTTACTATGAAGGAGCACCTCTGCACCCCAGATTATGAACCATTGAAAGGTGATCTGCAGAGGGAGTTCACCTGGGTTTCCTCCTGGTGCCACATAAGTCATCATCCACACTTGTGCTGACAGACAACAACTCAACACTTCCTTGTATACGTTTCTCTTCAACAGCTTTTCAACTGTTTATTTTCCTGTGCTGCACAATGTCCCCCTTTGGGGATTAATAGAGCATTATTCCCTTTGCTTCTTTAATGTTTCTCTCAGTCAGGAGTCGGAATTCTGTTTTCTGTTTTCTGAATTCGTTATTGAATGGACAGTCAGCAGGCAATAGTTGTTTTTTTTCTCAGTGAAGTGAGTTTTTATCTGTGTGAGCAGCGGGAGCTCTTGGACAAAGTACTGTAGGATTTCTACCACATAAGGTCAAAATTTGCAGGGTAAACCAAATCTGTAGGACCTGGAGAGCTGTAAATTATAGTTGAAAAAGAAGATTATGTATCATTGTGGCATTTGGACCGAAACCACGTGCATGTCAAGTGAAAGTGTGAGTGCTAGACTTCTGTTAGACTGGTCTTATCCATGCGTGTGCATGCTGCACACGAGAAAATGGCCTCAGCAAAGCTGCTGCAACTTCTCAAAACACCTATTTAACCATAGACTGGGTGTAAGAGCGAAGGTTAAGACTTTTTAAAAACCTAACTTTTCCGTAACGAATGCATACAATAAGTGAGTGAGTGATTCCTCTTGAAATACTCAACATGGCTGCGGGTTGTTTGTTTTTGTCCGTGTATAATTCATGTTGTCTTGTTTTGTAGTGTGAGCCACAGTGTCTTAGTCTGTGATTTCATTTGTCACGGTGTGAAACTGGTGGATCGAGGTTGTCTTCAAGACTCGTTTCACGTCCTTACGTCTGTGTCTATACCAAGACCCGTAAAACAGTACAGACACTAACTGTGCGGATGTGCACGTACTCACCACTTCCTTCCCCTCAGAAACAAAACAGAGCTTGATGGTCAAGTACCAATTCGTGTGTAACACTGATTTCGTTGCACAAATGTTTCTAATATAACCCCGGATAGATAATCAGAACTTAACTACGCTATATAAATTATATTTATCATCAAATGTTGGTTCATATGTTGACTTGTGAGCCACATTAAACACCACTGTACGAGCTTTACTCTGGGAAGATGTCGTTAAAATGAAACGGAATCTTGCCAATATGTCCTCTTTCTAGAAAGCACGTGATCCACCCAGAGTTGTGACGCTCTCGACGAGGGAGGGATCAGCACAAGGTTATATAAACACCCACGCGGCCGATTTCTCGCCACCTTCCACGCAGAAATCATCAGGCCTGCCGCCCCCTCGACCGCCCGATGCGGCTGAAGAAGCAGTGAGTGACGCGCCGACGCTGTAACACTGGAGCTGTAAACTATCAACGGGGTGAGTGAATTAGACCGCAGCTGCTGTTGGTTGGCTCAGTTTAGCTCACGGTACTTTAGAGCGTCTTACATTGTGTTACTACAGTGGCATTGCGGCTTAAAAAGGGAGCGACTCAAGTAACTTTTGGCTTGTGACGTTATAATTGTTTTAACGGTCAACTCACGTACGCTGGTGGTCCCGAAGCTAAAGCTGCTGCTAGCTCAGCGGATGTTAGCCACCAGGCCGCTGCATCTGCTTTTTAAAGGTTTAACTAGAGGCACGGATTGCTTTTTTAAAAATCAAAACATTGTATTTATGATGCTGGTTCATAAATAAATGTGCGTAGCTGGTCTGTGAACTTAGACAATTAGGTTGACGCTGTGGCTAAACGGTGACGTCTATTGTGTATTGTAATGTCACATTAATGTGTTGTAAAATAAAAATAATAATAAAAATCACCGCTAACCTGTCTGGAACGTGTGAGGAGTAAGATTTAGCATATTTCTGTAGTCGTATGCCTCGTAGATTGTGGGTGGTGACGTTGCGGTATGTTTGTGTTGTTGCTCATAGGGCTCCCGTTTAAAGCGCCGCAGCAAGCTGACCAGGCACCGCAGTGTCATCACTTGCGACTCTCTGAAGCGACTTTTTGTTTCAGAGAAGTGTAAATCAGTTCCCCGGAAACCACTGCTGCCGCACACCCCCCCAAAAAAACCAAATCGAAGCAAAATGGTGCAAAACAAGATTACCGAAGTCACTGGATTCCACCGCTCTTTCAAGGTGAGCTTGAAATATGCTGAGGAAAGATGGCAGAGCTGCAGTGATCAATAATCAGAGCACGTTTTCCGGTCTGCAACCAGGACGGTTGTCAGCATGCGTCGGAGGGGACCTCATTTTGCTATATATAAACGCATCTGTTGCTGTCCCGTGCTTAAATGCTGACGGACACTGGCTGGATGACTCGTGCTTGTACAGCTGGAGGACCCATAACTGTTAATGAGACTGGATGCAGAGGTTGTTCCAAGATCATTTTTATTTTAGTGTGGCCTTATCTCTTTTGTGTACTTTGAGTTTATAGATGCAGGAGGGGTGATAATGACTGTTGTTGGATGCAGCTGACTCAGCTACTTGGTTCTTTGATCATCCATATCATAACCAGAGTATTTATTATTCACCAGGGCCAAAATCCCTTTGAATCTGAGGAATTCACCAAAAATGGATCCCATCTCATTGATTCATCATTTAATTTTGATTCCTCTCCCAGACATGGTAAGTGTGTTTTTTATAAACTATTTTACTATACTGTTTTTCAAAAATGCTCTTCTCTCTTTGCACATTTATAATGGATTTGGGCTGTTATCCTTCTGTGTGTGTGTGTGTGTGTGTGTGTGTGTGTGTGTGTGTGTGTGTGTGTGTGTGTGTGTGTGTGTGTGTGTGTGTGTGTGTGTGTGTGTGTGTGTGTGTGTGTGTGTGTGTGTGTGTGTGTGTGTGTGTGTGTGTGTGTGTGTGTGTATAGTATTTTTGTCAAGCTCATTAAGTTGTCGCTCTTTTGCAGACATGCCTTCCAGCCAGCCTATTGACATTCCTGATGCCAAGAAGAGAAACAAGAAGAAAAAGCGTTGCCGGGCAACTGATAGTTTCTCTGGACGGTTTGAGGGTAAAAGTTTTGTTTTTGTTTTGTTTTTAAATACACATTCTTGTGATGACTTTTGTCTTTTCTTAATATTTTTTTTTTTTTTTTTTTTTTTTGTTTATGGGTCACAGATGTCTATAGGCTGCAAGAAGAGGTATTAGGAGAGGGCGCTTATGCCAGAGTGCAAACATGCATCAACCTCATCACCAACAAAGAGTATGCTGTCAAGGTAAGACGCTGTCCATAATGCACTACTGTAACATAAATGGGGTGCTGCATGCTACCAAGAAGTGAAGAGTAATAAAATTATTCTACAGGTTATGCATCACTGGGTCCATGGGGCCTTCTTTTTAAAGTTTGGTTGCTTTTAAATATTCAAAATGCATAGCCTCAGATAAAGCTGAGCCTTTTCCCTAATATCTGGCTTTTCTATTTAATGCCTACTTTGCTTCCTTTGTGCTACTCCTGCACCGTTTTTCAGTGTGGAACACCAACTTCTGTTATGGGATACTTCCCCTCACTGTTTTTGTAAGCGAGCCTATCAGAGCACAGGGAGGAGTGTATCCACCCCTTTCTGTACCTTTTTTGCCTATAGAGGACGCTCGTTGTAAGAACATTATGTACAGCTAACTGTGCCAAACAAAAACACAGGGGAAGGAGGGGTGGTGGGTGAGGGTTGTGACCCAGGGTGTTGACACTGCTTTGTTCTCACTCAGCACTGTTCTGCTTTTTTCTTTTCCTTCCCAAATGGGGTGTGGACATGTGGATACACGTCCTAACTTCTATGGCCTTTCTCCTTTTGCTTCTTGCATAGAATGCTGATTTCCTTTTCTGAGTGGTTGAAATGTAGTAAAACTTTTTTTTTTTTTTTTTTTTTTTTTTTCCTACATTGATATATTAGTGTGATTGTGCAGAAAATCTGTCATGTGACCATGATCTTTCAGCATTATCCTTGTATAGTTTAGTTCCCTCGGGACTGTGCAGTTCTGGGGGAGGTGGCATGAAGTTAGTTATTAGAGGTCTTTTGAGTGTTGGTGGGGACTCGGGCCACTCCTGCCAGATGTCTTCAATCTCCCCTCCCCCTCTAGACAGGGGGGTGTAAGGGTGAGGTGCTTGTGGGCTCCTGGTATTGCAACAAAAGCCACAGAGCTAAGGGCAAGCAGACGGGTGTGTGGCGGGGGCCTGTCTGAGCTCATTGTGGCTTAACACACAAAAAAAAACTTTCTTCTTAAAGCTAGTTGACAGTTTTGGGTTGATGTTTGTGTCACTGGTTTTACTCTTAAATTGTATACAGTTTTTATGATTAGGATAACAAGCTGTTTAGCCTGCTGACTCAGACCGGAATAGTAAACAGGCTTTGGGCTGTACATGGACCTCTTGTCTGTGCATTAATCCTAGACACACATTACAACTCTGGCCCCACTGGACTTCAATACCAGCTGTAATCCAGCTAGCAAGAAAGGAGGCATGCACAGGCTCCCAAGCAGACAATGACCAACCAGGGCTGGAAAATTCAGGCCTTTCACTTTGGTGTCAGCAGTCTGGCTTAGTTTCACACTGCTGTTATTTTTAGAGCGTTTTTCTGTCATAAACAATTTTGGATTGGCTTATGTTATAAGAGAACACTTTTCCCCTTGTAAGAGCCCCTAAAGAGTGTGTGTGTGTGCTTGCTTTGCAACTATGTCTAAATTATGATGATCTGTTTCCAGATTATAGAAAAAAGACCAGGGCACAGCCGCAGTCGTGTCTTCCGTGAAGTTGAGATGCTCTACCAGTGCCAGGGACACAGGTAATGATGATGGTTATGATCACTGTCACGCGTTTCGATGCGTTGTCTCGTTACTTGTACTGATTTTGTTTTGGTTTCTGTAATAGTTGGGTCACAATGCTTTTCTTTGTGCAGGAACATCCTGGAGCTAGTAGAGTTCTTTGAAGAGGAAGACAAATTCTACCTGGTGTTTGAAAAGCTCAGAGGAGGTGAGAGGATCTACTGTTGCTGACAAAATTAAAAAAGAAATGGGGGAGGGGCCGTGTTCTTCAAATGCAGTCCTACACTTGTGTACCCAGTTTAAAATTATATACTAGTTTACTTTTTGCTCTTAAATGAAGCTGACACTGGCTTCTCTTCCCATTAGGGTCAGTTTTGGCTCAAATTCACAAGAGGCTGCACTTCAGCGAGCAAGAAGCCAGCGTTGTTGTGCATGACATTGCCAGTGCTCTAGACTTCCTCCATAACAAAGGTAAGATCTATTGTTTATGAATGTTTGACTGAAATGAGCCAGACTGCCGCAGCTTAGATTCCCATTAGAACAATAGTTTTTCGACAATTTAAATGACCCAACTTTTTAACATGATGGCCAAATTTAAAAAAAAAAAAAGAATACAATGGTCAAACCTTTTTTTTTTCTTTTCTATCAGGAATGGCACATAGAGACCTGAAGCCTGAAAACATTCTCTGTGAGAGTGCCGACAAAGTAAGTTTTCTTTAATTGGTTTGGAAATGGTGCATCTGCTTTTTATTTATTTATTTTTTTTATTCCCGGACTTGTCGGTATATGAATAAAAGTTAAAATAATTGATGTCTTTTTGTCAGATTTCCCCAGTCAAGATCTGTGACTTTGACTTGGGCAGTGGGATCAAGCTGAACAGTGACAGTTCACCCATTTCTACCCCTGAGCTTCTCACTCCAGTAAGTTCCTTTTTTTTTTTTTTTTTTTTTTTTTTTTTTTAATTTATTATGCATTTTCATACAGCAACAGGCATCAAACCGGTTTTATTTTTTAAAGCTACTGGCATTGCTTTTGTTTTCAGATTGAAGCTCTTAAATTATTCTGTGTTGTTGTAGTGGTTTAGGAGGGTGTTCTCAGGCGGTTAAGTGATTGTGTTATCAAAAAGAACTGACCTATTACCTGTTAGGCAATAGTCAATGGCGTTGGCTGGAAGACAGGACACTGATTAGAATGATGGAAAAAATGCGAGGTTATGTAGGTTTGTTGCGTAGTTTCGCTGAGAAGCCATGGAATGTTTTTGAATGGCTCCTGGAACACTTGGAAAGAGCCAAAAATCAATGTGCTGTTTATCAGTAAATACTGATGTCCTGTGGAAGTTTAACCTTCATGTTGCCGACGAGTTTCCAGAAAAAGCAGTATACTTCAGAGGAATGGTGGAGTTTAACTGGTAGGCTTTGTGCATATATCAACATGTTGTCTGCTGGGCTGAATAGATGGAACCAAGCAGCTGAGGGAGATCACTTTAGCCTGCAGGAATGTAGTGGGGGATGGGAATTCGGCTCTTGAAACTTCATCTTCCTTTTGCTAATATAATGGATAAGGATCATATACTTGTAATTGAGGAAAGATGGTTCTGAGCCGTGGCGTTGACGCGTGGTGCTCTGCTGTGCACGTCTTTAGTCAGGGATGTGTTTATTGGTAACAAGCTTTTTAAGTCAGCCTTTTTTTTTTTTTTTTTTTTTTTTTTAAATAAACTTTGAACTCTGAATAGGGAAATGACAAGACTGGACATGAATTTCCAGTGAAACCAAAATACAAACTCTTACTTCCCGTCTCTGTATGTGGTATACAGAGAGGGGGGGGGCACCCCCCTTAGTTTAGTCTCCGCCCAGGGCCACAACCACTTGTGCTGGTCTGCACTTTTTTTAAATTTTTTTTTTTTTTTTTTTTTTTTTTTTTTTTTTTTTTTTTTTTTTTTTTAAAACAAAGGCTGTGCATAAGGCATGTTCTAGAAAGTTGAGTCTTTCCCCCTACACCCAGCAACTGAGTGGTGATTGGCCAAAACAGTGGGAGGGGGAGGATAACTGGGAGGGACAAATACCAGTCTGGTCATGTGCTCGGGCTTGTTTTTGTTGCCTCTATCACAGGAACAATGTTATCTGATTTTCATTTCCCTGTTGGGTTTACACCAGCCCCCCCAATAATCACATTCCTGCAGTTGTTGAGCGATGTGGTGCATTTCACATTCAGATGCAAGTTTGAGGGGTTGTTTTTTTTTTTTTTTTTCCTTTTTTTTTAATTAATTTTTTTTTCTGCATTCAACAGTTTGAATGGGTAGAACTGGAATGTGACGTCATTGATCAGAAGCTGCTCTGGTAATCAAGGAAGTGGTTTGTCACAGGTGCAGCCACTTGACTGAACAGGCTGTCTTCCTTCAAGCTTCTTCTGCTAATCCTGTAGTGTACAAACAATAGAGGTGTGTCTTTAGTGGTGTCAGTATGGTGTGACTAGTCACATGGTCTCAGGAAATCCCCAGGTTTGTAATGCCAACAGATGCAGCTGATGAGCAGCTATCTTGAGCTTCCAGGAAGATGTGGGTGCAAGTTCAGTTTTTGCAGCGTATGCACCAGAAGAGCAAATGCGTTAAGATTTAAGGCTGTCAGTGGCAGATGCAGGCCGTCTGACTGTTTAAGTAATTTCACTCGCCTTTAATTGGTTTTGTTTAAATGCAAATGACTTAAATGACTGTTCTTGATCCCATTTTAATTTTAAGACACCCTAAAAGTAGTGTTGGGGGTACACCTGCCTTTCTTGTTTTATAGTATTAAGTTGCTAAACTAATTTTGTCCTACATCCAGGAGGTTTGTTAATGTAAACGGCATGTTTGCTTAAATGTGGATGGGATGTTCTGACCGAACAAACTTTTTGAGACAAGATTCCTGTGCAGTGAATTTTATCACATGAGGGGGCAGCAAGATCGAGCTGGGGTTTAAAATGCTCATATATTGTACTGGGACTCTGGAAGGGCAAAGCTTTACGGAGTAATGTGGAGAGACTTCAGAAATGAATTCAAAGCAATTCTACATTTTTCTCTCCTACTTGGATATTTAGAAATCCAAACACTTGCCTTAACTTTTAATGACATAATTGGGCAGCATTGAAAGATCTAACATGTCCTGCTGAACTCACAACCTGCTTCTCTTTACTGTTCTCAAAGTATTAAAACATTTGCTCCCAGGTTATGTAATTGGTTGTGGCTCAGCTTAGTCTTTGCCTACAAGCCAGAAAAATCCTCTCTTCCGCACTCAGTGTTTGGCCTAATTTCTTTCCCTGCTACATAACGGGCTGTGTCAGAGCTGGGTCTGTCCTTGCCGCCAGCCCAATCTGAGTTAAATGAAGCGTGGTGATCGAAGCAGTGATTAAAAGCTGCTGTTTACCCACACTTTCCTCAGCGTCATATTCTCAACACAGATATCTCAAACTAAGAAGTTGTGCAGAAAATTTTAAGACTCGGTCACTGCTGATAAGCATGTGATCGCTCAGATCACCCACCATATTACCCGGGAATTAAGCCCCAAGCTTTAAAACTTGCAACCACGAGATGTCAGCTGAATGGAGTCCCACAACAGTTCACAGGCTTGTTTTTCCCCTTCTTGTGTTTATAGATAGGTTTCTCCTTTGATCCCTGAAGCTTAAAAAAAAAAAAACTTTGTGTTCCTTTCAGTGTGGCTCAGCAGAGTACATGGCACCTGAGGTAGTTGAGGCCTTCAGTGAAGAGGCTACAATTTATGACAAGCGCTGTGACCTGTGGAGCCTCGGAGTCATCCTCTACATCATGCTGAGTGGCTACCCACCCTTTGTAGGCCGCTGTGGTGGTGACTGCGGATGGGAGTTGGGAGAACCCTGTCACACCTGCCAGGTAGCATCTCAGTTTCATGTCAAGACTGAGCCCACCAAGTGGGGGATGTATATGTATAAATGTAAATTTTTCTCAATTCAGGCCAAAGTAACTGAATGTTAAATATTTATCCATTTCCAGAACACTTTGTTTGAAAGTATTCAGGAAGGAAAATACGAGTTTCCAGAGAAGGACTGGGCTCACATCTCCTCAAGTGCCAAAGACCTGATATCCAAACTTCTGGTTAGGGATGCCAAAAACCGCCTGAGTGCCAGACAGGTGCTGCAGCACCCTTGGGTACAAGGGGTAAGTCTGAATCATTACCAGATGTGCCACATGCACTCATTTTTACAAAATGTTGGCCTTATTTGCTAATGAATACATCTTTTATCATTCAGGGTGCATCTGACACTTTATCAACATCCATTTTACACCAGAGGTAAGGGGCACAAGAGCTCACTATACAAGATCCTTTTTAACTTGCATCTGGGCCAACGTTCACCTTTTTTGTTAATGATGTTTCTTTTTTGTCAATCAGAACCAGCAGTACCAGAGATCTCACATTCTTTGCTGACAAGGCTATGGCTGTAAACCGACAGCTGGCCGAACAGGATGGCATGGAAGAGCAGCAGCAACAGCAGGAAGTCCCATTTGTCATCACTGCCACTGGCTCCTCTATGCGCCTGTCTCCGCCTTCCAAGTCCAAGCTGGCCAGGCGCAGGCAGCGAAGCAGCCAGCCAAAGGGAGGGCCTGTTTCTGCTGCAGAGCTACGTCAGCTTTTGGCCCCTCTTGTTATTGTGGGAGACTGTGCCTGAGCTTTGTGTACACCTGGAGTCTTCTCTAAATTAAGATTCAGATGAAAGAATGCCGAGACTGTCCATCCCAGATCTGGCCCCTCTCTCTCACTCTAGCTGGTTTTGTTCCTCTGCAATTCAGGCTTTATTGCCCAGCTGTAAAGGGAGATGCTGCCTGCAGCTCTTTTCTAAATGCCTTCTGCCCTTATGCAGCACTTCTGAAGCACATCAGCACAGGGACTACATATAGCAAATACACAATGTGTACATTCAAGTTAGGGAGGAGGGCCAGTTAATGACTTTGGAGAGAATTTATTTCCCCCTTCTCCATACATCTCGGTTCAAAAGAAGTCGGAACATTTATCTTTGAAACTAAGCTC
Source organism: Xenentodon cancila (assembly GCA_014839995.1). Classification (NCBI taxonomy): domain Eukaryota; kingdom Metazoa; phylum Chordata; class Actinopteri; order Beloniformes; family Belonidae; genus Xenentodon; species Xenentodon cancila. The sequence goes on from CM026206.1 coordinate 8,172,053, forward strand.
AGACACCAAAGGACAACCTGTTCTGCTGCTCCCATGTTACAACTGGATCCACTGTGAATTAAGTTACTGGAATGTTCTCTTTGCCTGTATGTATATGCACGAATGGCCCGTCTGCAGATACGTACAAGCTTATGCAATATGCCAAGATGAAGGCCGTTTTGTCTCAAAAGGATTTTTGTATATGTTAAGGGGTTGGAAGGGCTGTAAGCCAATGCTGTCCGTGCCTGGTGCAGTGTATTATGTGGCTGGGGACTCCACAAGATTTATTTTTCATACGTTTTAAGATTAATTCCTTACATCTGGGCCACGCTTGTAAATCTTTCACATGGAACATGCACTCATCCATTTTTTTGGCCATGCACTTATTTCTTCGGAGATGTTCACCAGTGTCCCAGAAGCTATTATCTAATGTTGCAATTTTTTTTTTTTTTTTTTTTTTTTTTTTTTTTTTCCCCTCTTAAATCATGGCCATATCTGCTAAATTAGTGGCCACAGTGAGTGTTTGAGAAGTTGTAAGCGTAATGGTATCAGTGTTGGAAGGTTAATGGTGTATGGCCACCCAAAAACAGCATTTCACATATTTGAGCTTGTATTTCTAGTATTTCAATGTACAAGCTAATATTCCAGTATGACTTTCAAAGTTAACTTGGATCAGTGATCTCATTGCAGTGACTCCAGGCCGTGTCCCCTTGCTTTTTTTTTTTTTTTTTTTTTTTTTTTTTTTTTTTTTTTTTTTTTTTTTTGTACAGATGACTTTAAGCATTAGATTTAACCTTGAATATTTTGCTAGTAAAGGTTAAAACTCCTAAAAGGGGTTTGAAAAGCACATCTTGGCCACTGCCATCAGAGTAAAAAAAAAAATTTTTTTTTTTTTTTTTGTTTGAATACATTTAAAATTTATTTGGACCATATTCTTTCATTGTCTATTTTTTTGTTGGGTTTTTTTTCCCCTCACCCCTCCTCTTTGAGACAGCCCTTCCAGAACAAAATTTAATAAGAGACAAAAAAAAAAAAAAAATTAAAAAGGAAACATTCCACAAAAAGAACAAAAAAAGACAAACAAACCCTGAAGACATTAGCTGTACTAAGTTTACTTTCATGTTTGATAACTCCATGTCAATGTGCCACAGATTTGTTTTTTTTTTTTTTTCCCTCTTTTACTTCTTTCCCATATTGCTGTCTAAGCTTTTTTCTGTATGGTGATCTTCATGCAGGTGCTGTTCAGGTGAAACACCAGTTATTTTCTTTAATTTTTTTTTTTTTTTTTTTAAACTTCAGAGTAAGTGAATTTTGTATGATGTGAGAGTGGAAGTTTCTTCAGTTGACCTGGAGCGTTCACGCCCAGTGACGTCAAGTTTATAATTTTCTTGTGTGTTTTGTAGGGGTTGGTAATTTTTTGTTTAAAACTATTTTTAAGTTAAAACTCATCTGTAAATGACAGGTAATAATCTGGTGATGAGGTCTCAGCACTGTAGCCATTTCACCAAAGAGGGTTCAAATCATAACATGGAAAAACCTGATCCATCACCTATAAGTGAGAAGGGGGAAGTTCTGCTTGTCCATGTCCTGGTGCCAGCACTGCAGCGACGGTACTCTGGAAGTGGTGTCAAAGGCACCGTTATGCTGAGGATGGGACACTGTAATAGTTCTTTAAAAAGAAAAAGAAAAAAAAAAAGCCTTTCTACAAATGCATCGAGGGTTTTATGTCTTATAATAAGACTTACTTGAATTTGTGTATGCAGCTGTTTTTCTCCAGTTTTGGAAAGTACTTTGCTATCTGTAATCGTAAAGCATTAAGCTGAAGATCAAGGCAGTCTTCAGGGTTTTGAAGATGCCAAGTTCAGTATTCTGCCGTTTTTCCTCCCTCTCGAGCTTCACACAAGTTTGTCCCTACTTTTTGAAAGGGTTGGATACTCAAACGCACAGACTTTGGCCATACTCTGTAATATCGTGACTGGTATAATAAGAGTTTTCTTGGTCATGACCATTTCTACTGTCTGTCAAATGGCAGTTTTTTTTTTCTCTCTCCTTTTTGAACTGCCTTATACATAGGGAAAGGGGACACAATGATATCCTCTAGCCTCCTGATTTTTTTTTTTTTTTTTTTTTTTTTTTTTTTTTTTTTTTTTTTTTTTTTTGAAGTAAGGAAGTGTTAAAATTCTGTCATTCATTCAAATGGACAGTATCATGAACCTCCCAGAGTCTGAATGTAGCCCACAGGCAAATCATTTACAATCCAGCAACATTGATCAAACGTATACATGGTTCCTCCTCGTGGTGTATCGGTCTGGTTGTACTGATGGAGGCCCAACAGTTTTGGAGCCAATGCCTGATTTTTATTTTTTTATATATATTTTTTTGCCCCAAGCCCATTGTTTTTCATGGGACAGAATGTAAACTACAGAAGTCCTTCAAGTACAAAAGATATTTTTGATTTAAAATAAGCACTTTACTGTACCATGTGAATGATTGCAGTTCACTCAAGACAAAATTTAGTTGATAAAGAATTTTGTATTGTTTTTTTCTAAAAAAAAAAAAAAAAAAAAAGGCAATAAAATGCTTTAAACTACAGTGTTGTGTGCCTGGTTTGTGTTTGTTTTGTTTAAAGTTGAAAAACCTCTGTGGTAAAAGCAGTTTCCAGTATCATTCGTTTTATATTAACCAGCATATCTTATCTTTTGGCCAAGGCTGAGGCCATTTAATTTGATTCTTTGCAGTAAATGCCTCTATCAGTAACACTCCCTGATAGCTGACTATGTCACATATGTCCTTGGCTGTTGGTAAATATGAGCTCACTTCTCCCCACACACACACTGAATGTGACTGGTTTTACCTTTAGTCATGTGAATACAGCTGGGGGGCCTCTGACCAGACTGATGCAACCTGCAGCAAGAGCTGCAGCTCCTGCCTCCACCTCGTGGTTTTCCCTGGAGAACCAAACTGACTGGATAAACTAAATGCCAGCTTCTTGTTTCAATATTTGAGCAAGGCAAATGTAATGTGCTATTTTTTTTTTTTTCTGAATTTGAGCAGAAGCTGATTTATAAGTGTAAAGATTATGATTTTTGTCAGTGGTTGGTGATAAATGTCAGAAACGACACCAAACCGCCAGTCGCTGGTGCTATTTGTGTTTGTCAGCAAGAGATTAAAATAAGTCATATCCCATCAGGTGCTTATCAGCTTCTTAAAGATGTTACCAGTTCTGGGGTTCATTATTTAGTCTAAAACTCAGATACTGTCACATAACAAAAAGTAGGTACAGGATTGCATGAACTAATTTGTCAAAATTATCATCCAAAGTGCAAGATGATTTTCTGTCAGGCAACAACCAGACCAAATGATGTCAGCTCTTACCAGGGTGTGTTTTAATCCACACTGGGTATTATTAGGTTTCTTCTGCCCTTCCTCTACAGCAGAGCTTTACCCAGAAGGGTTTTTTTTTTGTTTTTATCAAAAAAAAGCTCAATGCTCGCAAATGTCTCGGTTGCATAACATCTGTTTCAGCATTGTGGACGTCACAGGGTGTGAGAAAATCAAATGATGCAACATCAGTGTATTTTCTTCATCAACTTCAAGGGACCAGCAGTGAGAGAAAAAGACGGTTCACAGATATTTGTCTCCATCTGCTGGATACTTCTCCGAGCTGCATGAAGAATCTTGAATTTGGACGTCGGTACTCTTCAGTCCAGGTTCTCAGGACCTGCTGCCCTGCATGTTTTAGATGACCTCGTCCAAAACATCCCGCCAAGATTAATGAGTCATTAAGAGATTTTGATAACAAACTGATGGTGATGCTTATTTATGAGCCAGACTTGCTGGAGCTGAAACATCTGAAGCATACAGGCCAGTGGGTTATGAGGACCTGGACTTCAAAACACTGAACCATGTCGTTTAAGAATAAATAAATAAATAAATGAATAAAAATCACATGTTCTCAAGCCATGAGACTAAATTCTCAGATGTGGAACAGACCAAGTGACTTCTAATTCTGCACTTAAGTGGAGCAGAAAGTTGTTTGAAAACGCATTTACCATTTTCTCAGCATGTTGCATGTAAAATAATGTTAATCAGATTATATGTTGGAGCTTTTTTGGTTCTTCGTGTTTTTAGTAGCACATACTTACATGAGATGGACATCCCATCACATATGTGACTTTTTCTTTCTATCAGTGTCCCTTGAGGGCCACTGCCCAGCACGTTCTGGATGTTTCGCTGCTCCAACACATATTATTCACATAAATGGGTCACCTTCAGATTGTTATCAGGGTCTGCACCAGCCATTAATAACCATCCATTTGAATCATGCAGGTCTGTGGGCTTCGATGACCTGGATTAGGGGACACTGTTCACTTTCTTCCCTATTTCTTAGAGAAGAATGCAGATTTAATTTTGTAAATATACTTAAACGTCTCCTAAAAATTAGGCGGAAGGCAGCAGATGTCAGAGAGTGATGCGTGATTATTTTTTATACACAGCATCTCAACATTTGGTCTGCATTTTAGATTTCTGATCATAAATAATGATGCATTAAAGTTCTATCATCATCTTTCAACATGATCTGTGTTGCAGGTCACTGAGCAAAACTGGGTTATAGTTAGATTAATGAAAAATCATGCCAAATATAAATTTCAACTTAGACAAGATGCCTGTGATTTGACTTTTTCTCTCTATATATATATATAAAAAAAGACATTTAAATATGTGTTCATTCCTTATGCTTTAAACTGTTTTCACAGTCACAGTGCAAATGAAAAATAGCTACTAGTCAAAGGAAAACATGTTAACACACGTTATAGTTTCTAAAATCTCTAAATAAATATAGCTATATTATTTGGTAGTAACTATATATCCATAAACAACCTTTTAACGAGGTTAAAGGAACATCATGCTGCCATACTGCTTCAGAACCACTGAGACAAACTGTTCTTCTTTTGTCGAAAAATAAACTCTTTTGGTAATGTGAACTTTAAAAGTCAGCTCTAAATTGAAAAAAATAACTTGTGCAACAGGAAATTATAAAGCGCAATGTATCGACTTCTGACTGCCTTTTGTTTGTATAGCTGTCCTAATATTGGCGCTCATCGGATAAAAACAAGAGAAACCCATCAGAATAAACATTAATTATACCAGAATAACAGAAGAAAATCCTATCATTTACGCCTTGCAGATTAAAGTACAAAGAAAACGGATGGATGTAAATAAACAAGTTGGCTCCTGTTTACCTGTTGAGACGCTGCCAATCATTGCGTCACCCGCGTAATTGCTTGCCTCGTGCACCTGTGAATGGGACCGCGTGTGAGAGCACAAAAGGGGCGGGACAGGTGGCCGTCGGAGCTTTGCCAGTGGAGCTCAAGGTAGGTATGACTGAGGACCACTGTAGGAAGCGCGCTTGTTTGACGCTTGAACTAAAAATAATTAAAAAAAAGAAAAGAAGAACATAACCGTGTAATCTGAGATACAAACGCGAGTGGGACGTTTACTCCACAGTAACCCGAGTTAACGGATCCCTTTAACATTTAAGAGGAAATTCACGTTTTTGAAATGTCCTTTTTTTTTTTAATCAATGTGGCTCCGACGGTCCAAGTCAGTTTCGAGTGAAACCCCAGGATTTGTATTGATCCTTTGAAAGGCCACGACTCCAGAGCTTAGAGGGGAAAACTAGAAGTGACCCCAGTTCCTGTCCCAGTACAAAACCATGACCGAACCAGGAGCTGTCGACGGGACTGCCACCATTTCTGTCTTCTTCAATGCATGTTTCACTTTATTTATTTATTCACATTTTTAAATATGCTTCTGTGGATGAAGATTTTTTTTTTCAGTTTCTGGTTGAAGATGGTGCTGAAAGGCTGCCGACATGACCAGTCTCTGGACTCCTGTCAAATAAAATGTTGAAACACTGTCTCGTTTATTCGCTCATCGTGCAACTTGTGTTAAAAACGTATTCCAACAATAAAAATGACCACATAGGCCAGTAATTAACATAATTGGTGTTTCAACACTCAGGACGCTCACGAGGCAGAGAAGTAAACACTCTTATCCTGTAAAAGCCGATGTTACATTAAAATAAATAGAAATCATTCCGCGGCGGGGTTTCTGCCTCTAGGGTTACTAGTGTTCATATATTTATGTTGAACTATATTTAATCTAGTGACATGTTGAAAACGCAAGTTGCTGCCCAGGGTTTGGTGACGTCACTGCGTGTGAAGCGGCGCCTCACGCGAGACTTCGGCGTTCTCGTCCAGGCCAACATGGCGCCGTAGGGACGTTGTTATTGTTCCGTCGTTCCTACAACAGTTGCGGTTTTTCTGAAAACCGACGCGGTACAAAACACCGAGCGCGTTCCTGCGGGCATGAGAGCAACACCCCGAGACAATGTTAAGATCCACCGGGTTCTTCCGAGGGATTGACTGTCCGTTTTACGCGGACTTCGGCGACGGCCAAGGCGTTAAAAATGGGTGTAACAGACCGTACTGTCACTTCAGGCACAGTCAGCAGAGACGGCCGTCCGGCGGGGCCCCGGCAGAAGCCAAACCGCAGCGGGACCTCCACTCCGCACACAAAGGTGGTTATTTTCACAAATACGAAAACTCGCTCGGTAAATGTCACGCGTCTGCTCGAGAAGTCGGGTGAGAGCAGACGCGCGGAGACGGACGCTGCCGAAAACGGAGCGAACGCAGCGACGCGAACCTCTCACCGCTTCAATGTTGCGTTCAGAGACGCGAGCTCGGTCTCACCTGGATGATGTGACCCGGCTGATGGAGCGGGCACGTACACGAAGAAGGGGACTTAGTGAGCGTACTAAACACAGACATGGGAAACGAAGTAAATCAGACAAGACTGTTTAGATCGACATGTAAAAACCGGCTCCCCCTCCTTTTAAACATGTGTGATATTGTGGGACATTGTGTTCCCAGGTATGCAGTGCTGCTGTAATTCTTCTGCCTTTCTTCCGTTTCGCAGTATATTGTGTCATTTGCCCTGTTCTTTTATTGGAGGGTGACTTCCCTGAGGGTTTGTGTGGCGCACAGAGCAGCCCCAGTCTTCACACGTGCTTGATAGGGTTCAGGTGTGTTCATGAACGCCAGGTCCGCGAACGGGCACGCCGGGTTGATGACCCAGTTCCTGCAGCAGTGGCCTTTGAGGATTCCCCCTTTACATTTCTGGGGTAGAATTACCATCATCCTGCAGCGTCCGTGATACGATACTGAAGAAATGTTGTTCAACCACACCGTCACACAACAGTTCAAACCTTCAGAAAAGAACATTTGTAGCATTTCTAGGTCACAAATAAAGCTTATTTCAGGCTGATGGCCTGAAGTGAGCTGCTTCTTTATCTAGACTAGTTACGACTGATTTAGTCTTTTTATACGTATTTTCTATGACATGTGGACAAACTTCTCCCATGAGGAGATTTAGCCCAATTGTATTGACAGTGAGCCCATTTTGATGGACTTTTTTCTTCTTGTTACTTTATTTTCTCCTTTCATTTAAAATGTCCCCTTGTGAAATTAAAACTAAGCTACACTATATTTCTAACTCTAATCTGCTAAAACCCTTAGATGTAGTTTAAAGGCCGTGTCTATCCTCACGGGTCTGTAAACATTGTGCCCGTTTTGCCTCTATTAATGATCTGTGTAAGTACTACCTCTCTCTTCTGGAAAAGTAAGACGAGACGTCATGGTGCTCAAGGGATAAAGTCACTGGCTTAGTGCCACTGTACAAATGAATACACCCTATTTCAGAAACACTTAATTTTGTAATTATAATGACAAAGAGATTGTTGTTTTGATACATAACAATGTGGTCAATATTTAATCTGCTCATGGGGAGGATCATACTGGTGCATTTGTATCCGGCAGCTGCATTAAAAGTTTCCATTGTGTTTCCCGCATTCCCTTCAGAACAAGGTTACGATCCCTTCAACCCAGAAGTGGTAAGACCGCAGGAGCAGCAGAATGGGAAGTCAGCTGCTTCAGGAGACATCAGCGGTGCTTTGGAGCTGGTCAACAAGGCCATCGAGGAGGTTCGCTGTGAGGTGGAGAGGGAGAAGAGGAAGCTCTCTCTGATCGGGGATGAACAATACAATCCCAGTGAGAGAACTAGTTTGTCTTCATCTGAAGCTGCGAAAAGTAAAGCAGCGGGTTCCCACTTGGGCTATGATCCTGGGACTTATCAGATCACATCAGGAGGTTATAATCCGGCTCCAAGCTGCAGCAAGTACACCTTGGATTCAGACAATCAGGGGAACAACAGTAACTCAATGGAATATATTCCTACTTCACTGAAAAAGTCTTCTGCTCGGACGCAATTGCATCAACACCCCTCTCCTCCCCCCAGCCCAAAGTATTCAAACAGCACGCCATCATCTAAGTGCAAATACACTGTGGACAATTCTAGACCCTCTACAGACATGGAGTATGACCCTCTGTCCAACTACTCTGCAGGAATCGCAGTGAAAAGCAAGCGGGATGAGGCTCCTCAGTTAATTAAGACTATGGGCAGTGAGGCACACAAACTACTGGGGACCGATATGTCAGATGAGGAGTATGTGGTGGCCCTGAAAAAGCCACGCCAGACAGGTGTAGACACAAAAAAGTACACCATCTCTGACTCTGATGGGGAGAGTTCTGGGACGGAGTACCGGCCCACCTCACTCAGCAACCTCCAGCAGAGAAAAGCCAACATTGGGTCAGCTGGAAATGCTTTTGAGAAGGACAGAAAAGAGAGGACTGCAAGTGTGCTGGAGGCTTTGACACAGAGGAGTAAAGACAAGTTTCCACAGGACTCGGAGTTCCAGGGGGATGAAAAACAAAAAGACAACCTCGAAAAAAAGAAAGCGGTCGATCAAACTGGTCATGAGAAAAGAGGCAAGCATGAGAGAGTGCATAAACTTGAAAATGAAATAAAAAAATCTTCCAGTAAGAGTGGTAGCAGCAGTAAAGAGAGAGGGTCAGTCAAAAGCTCCAACCAGGATGCTACGAAGCAAGAGAACAAGAGTCATGGGAAGAAAGATGACAGGAAAAACGTGTTAAAGCTGAAGACATCCGATAAAGTTCAGAGGGAAGGCAGAGATGAAAAGAGGGGCGATGGAAAGATCAAGACGGTGGAAAAAACGAAAAGAGACTCAAGCAAACAAGAGAAAGATTCACGGGAAAGCAAAAAAATGAAAACGTCAGACAGAGAAAAAGACAAGGAGCACAGCAAGTATAAAGACCATCAACTTAAAAATGGTAAACTTGGCAGTATTAGAAGAGATAGAGACCTAAAGAAAATGAGTAAGAGCAGTTCGAGCAGCAGTAAAGGCAGTTCAGCGAACAGTCACAATAAACTGAAGCAAACCTCCTCAAATGGGAAGCGACTCGAGGACAAGAGGCAGAACTTGAGTCTGAGCCACGCAGATCTGTTCGGAGATGAGAGTCCCGATGAGGCCGAACCTTTGGCGATGGATTATGATGACGAGGCAGAAGAAATCCTGGTGAGGAAATCAGCTGACGCATTAAAGAGGGGACGTCTGAACAAGAGGAAGGCTTCGGAGCTGACCCCGTCATCCTCCGAGGATGAGGCTGATCGCAGTATGGAATTCAGCAGGACGGGTCCGGGCAGCGTAGATGTTGACTTTTCCAGATTTCAGGAGGATCTAGACTTTGATTCAGATCCCATGGAGGAGTGTTTGAGGATCTTCAACGAGTCCAAAGATGTGAAGTGGGAGGACAAAGGACGGCAAGCGAAGCAGGTACGGGTGTTTTTTAGTTTTATTTTACTTTTACTTTACTCATTCATGTTCTATTAGTGGTTGAATTTTCATAGTTATGCTGCGTTGTGCCGTTTCAGTCTTCCAGGGATTCGGAGGAGGACAAAAGCACAGAAAGCACTTTAACCACTCTCTTCCCTGGTCAAAAGAAGAGAGTGTCCCATTTACTTGCCAAAGGAAATGTAAGTGTGTCACCTTAGATTTCTTTGTTTCCTGATTTAAAATAAAAAATGTTTGGAACAGTGTAGAGTCTCGCACTTGTCACTGACTACACTCAATAATTATGGTTAAATTACTGCCCACATTTGATTAGGCTGTGATTTATCGGTTCACGGATGATGAAACCAAACGGTGGTTTCTTCGTGTTATTAGCTGAAATATTCCAAACGAACCCAAGTTCCCCTCACAAAGGCGGCGTCCTCAGGTGTCTCGTGTTATATGACAGATCCATAATCCTGGAGGTATTCGGTTGTTATATCACGGTAGAAGTAACAGCAGAAAAATCTAAAAATGAATCACTTCGGAGGCTTTAATCGTGAAATATTAGCAGACAGAAATACTCAAATTAATGAACATTTAACAACCGAGAGGACACATTTCTACAAAAACGTTGTCTCGTTCCTAATCGTATCCGTCCTTGCTGTCATCTCCAAGTCTTTAAAAAGAGCTGGTCCCACTCCCGTCTCGTACAACGTTCCCTTTACACTCGCTGCTAGTCTTCTGTCTCGGATTACTTCAGACATTTTTCCCCACCCACCTGCTCCCAACTCTCCCTATAGATGACAATATCATCTAGGAGCTTCGTTTTCCGTGAGAGTCCTGCCAGACCTCCTCTGTCAGGCTGTTGAACCTGACACCTGTCAGTCATATCACCCAACCTGCTGCACATCTACTTCCATTCTTCTGTCTTGCCAACACAACTCCGTCGCTCTTTGCGTAGTGTTCAGCCTCTCATCTAACTTGTCATAAGTCTAACGTTCAGCCTTTGGCACTTTTGGTTTCATCTGTTTTGTCTTTCGCTCTTGATATCCCGTTTCTTCTGAGCTGTCCCTCTTCCTCTTTACTCCCCTGAACCTCGTCATTTCACACCAGGCTCCTTCCTACCTGTCTCCCTCAGAACATTTGCTGGTGTTGCAGTTCTTCTCCACAGCCCAGAGCCTCTCTCAGCTCATCCATGAAGTCCACACAGCAGCTGTCCTTCTTCAGCGTTCCCACCAAGCCTTCGCCACGTCCCCGTTTTCCTTACTTCACACCTCTTTGCCCTGCTGACTACTTTCTTCATCTCTCTTCTTCTTTGCCAAAGTTTTCTTACTTCTAGTCTAGTCTACCACCATCCATCCTTTTGTCATTAACGTTGTACTTGCCCATCACCTCTTCTTCTCCTTTGTTCCCTTTACCACCATGATCATCAAAGTCTCCTCCATCTACCACTCTTTCAGCCCTTGGGTTGCTCGTTATCCATTCATTTAACCCCACCTTGATCTCAGCGGCGACGATGTTAATCATCAACCCTGTAATTTTATTTCGTCACGCTCGCTCACACCCTGTGTGATTCTCCCTTCACCCCCAGATCTCTCTGCACATACTCTTCTTTCAGATCACTCCTCCTACACCATTTCTCTATGTTCTCTGTGGTAAAACTGTTGACATCCTCCTCCAGAGCTTCTACCCTCACTGCTTTTCCCCCGTTTCCTGGACGCAGTATATTGTTCCGTCTCTGCATCATATCAGCTAAAAAAAAAAAAAAAGTGCAAATCAGTAGTTTCCTTATGAGGTCTCAAGCATGCAGCCGTCATGTTATCTACAAAACCTGTGGATGACTTGGTAGCAGTAGAGGTATTGAGCATCTAAGCGTTATATTGAGAGAAGGTTTTGTCCTTCCAACTTTTGTATACCTTCCAGATTTGTATAAACTTTAAATAAACGGTAAACATGCTGCACAGCTGCTTTGCTCTTTTCCCACATCACAACCTGCTCTGACACTTTTGGACAACAACACAGCTAACAGGGAAGTAAAAGCTGAAAACAAGATATGAAATTATGAAAATCAGAGACCGTGGGGTTTTCCAGTAATCTGAGTTGATTACAACAAACAGGCAGCCAAGAGGATGTTACTCTGACCGGCTGCCTTCACAGAGGGCTTTTAACAAAAGCAGCCTACCTGAGTTAATCTTCTAAATCTGCACTTAAGTGTACTTATGTGTGGATTTGATATATATATATATATATATATATGATGGCTACATCTGGAGGAAGACTTCATTTTTTTATAACATGAGTTGGCTGCCTGTGAACTGTATTTGCAACTTTGCAGTGTTGGCGAGGAAATGGAAACCAAAAGTCAAAAGTTTATGTAGTATGAATAGATGCAACATGCACACAAACGTACTTTGTGTCATTTATTTTTTGTAACTTCATTCTCACTTCTCCCCAGACTGATGCACTTTCAAAGCCCGTGGTTCGGCCTTGTAAGAGACTCACAGCCCAGGAGGTCTGTTACCAGCGAATGCACATGGCGCAGCAGCAAGCTGCTCAGCTCTCTGCTTCAGTCAAGGCTGCCTCCCTGAACTCCAGCCCCAGCTTCTCGGGAGAGAAAAAGAGAATAGCTCACCGTCCTAACCCACAGATACCAACCTTTAAAACGAGTATGCGCACCTCTCAGTGGAAGTACCAACCACTCCTTAATTTGCTGCTTTCTTTTAAGGCATGGATACGTGTGTGTGTGTGTGTGTGTGTGTGTGTGTGTGTGTGTGTGTGTGTGTGTGTGTGTGTGTGTGTGTGTGTGTGTGTGTGTGTGTGTGTGTGTGTGTGTGTGTGTGTGTGTGTGTGTGTGTGTGTGTGTGTGTGTGTGTGTGTGTGTGTGTGTGTGTGTGTGTGTGTGTGTGTGTGTGTGTGTGTGTGTGTGTGTGTGTGTGTGTGTGTGTGTGTGTGTGTGTGTGTTGGTCTGAGCAGGTCCTGCGGATGTTAAATCAACCACCAGTCAAGCGTTATCCCCCAGTCAGAGCCTTCACACTGTCAAGGCTCAAACAACAGCTGGCATTTTGTCCAAGACCTCATCTACGGCCACGCAGAAACGGGTGGCACACACACCCACTATGAAGGTACTCGGAGCTTTCTGTCTGTGTTTTGTAGGTCACTTTGTTATCTTAGATGTTTTTTCTGCACATTCCTGCATAACATTGAGGGTTACTTGTAGAGATGGACGGCCAATTAATTTCTTTCCTCTTTTCTGGGGTCTATTGTTTGTTTCAGAGCACTTCAATGACGCGTCCTGTGATCCCCTCTGAGTTTGGGGCCAAAGTTCCCACCAACATCCGCCAGCGCTACCTCAATGCTTTTATAGACGAATGTGTGAAGTTTTGCCCATCAGACGAAGCTGCCTTCCATATGGTATGAACATGTTTTCCACAGCTTGACCCGAACCTGCTGCCAGAGTTGGTTTGAGATAGACTTTTGTTCTTGTTTGGCAACAAATCCTCTGGTTTATAGATGGTGTAATTCCCCACCAAAAATACTTGTATTCGGAGGGATTTACAGATGTTTTTCAGCGATATAAACAGAAATGTGAACAGTATCAGATGTCTAACTCGTGTTTCAGGGGCTTGACGAGGAGAAGCTGGTGTACGAGCGCAGTACCAGTAAGAACATCTACCTCAATGTAGCCGTCAACACGCTGAAGAAACTCCGGAGCAAGAGCAGCTCCTGTGCCGTTTCTGTCTCCAGTACGTTTACGGCACAAAGATCCACTGCTTTTGTTTCGTACATGAACAAAAAACAATATGTCCTCATCTGTGAAATACATTTCATACTAACAATTTTGATATGTGATACTGTAAAATCACATTTGAATGAGCGGAAATGTGATTGCTGTGTGGATTTCTGGGGATCAAATTATTCTAAGCTTGTTTTTGTTTTCTGCAGGGCAGTCTGGATTAGTAGCTAAAAGGAGGGCACAGTCTCACGAGGAGGTTCTGGGAGGTCGTCTCGCAGCCACAACCAGCTTCACCATAAACAGATCGGGTAAACATCTGGACGAGAAGCTCACTGGTGAGAAACAAGCCGCCTGTCATCGCTCGCAATCGTAGCAAGATGAGGGATCGCCTTTCATTTTTTTAACGTTTCCCTAAAAAACTTCCCATCATGCTGGGTTTTTTTTTTTTGTTTGTTTGCTTGTTTGTTTTATCTGTCATCTGATGACATTACTTCTAGCAGAGAAATGCAGATTAAACCTTTGATGAAAATCACAAACCAAAGGGAGGAAGCTGCGTAACGGTAAATGAGTCATTTTGTCAAGTGGAGATTTGCGAGCTGTTATTGAGGCAGCTTTACAGTCACAGTGAGTGTGTTCCAACAGCCATGTGACAACCCCTGGGTCCTGTTACCACATGTTACCTGTCCCATGACCTGACGCCAGAGGGGGCGAGCTGGCCGAGAGGACTGACTTTTACTGCATAACAGGGAATGAAGCGATACATTCTTTAAGTCATCTATAAAGTCAATGTGACAAACACTTTGTTGTTTTTTTTGTTTATTATGTGTGCTTTTCTAAAGGCAGTTTAGTCGTAACCCTTTTATCAAAATGAAAGATGGAATGTCCAAGTCATCTGGTTGTTCAAGCGATTCTGAAGCAGGAAAAAAGCCAAACACCTTGCATTTATTTTATTTTATTTTTTCTCTTCCAACAATTCCTCTGGAATACAAGCTATGAGGTTGAAAAAGCAAAAGAAAACACACTCTGCTGCCACAAATAGGAGTTTTTGTCTTTTGTTGCCAAGATCTTTGTCTCGCTCAGATCGGAATAATGTGTCCTTATGAGAGGTGCCGGGAAGAGACGGACACGGACAGAGCTTCCCTCATTTTCTTGGTTACCAGGGTAACGAATTCTGCCCACATGACGGGTTCACTGAAAAAGAGTGGCACTAACAATGCCAGTACTTGAAAAGAAATGTTCACCTGGAAACATTCAGAGCAGCTGCATAAATAGAAGCTGAGCCAACTGTGCAGCTGCTGCTGGCAGTAATGAGATTATAAAAAATAAAGTCTTATGTCCAGTAGGTCATGTTTAAAGCTTCTTGAGTGTTGCTGTGTAAGCGTTTATCGTGACTTTCTGCCCCTGCTGTCATTGTCCCGTGTTTGTTTCCATTCGAGTTCAAAGGCCCCACTGTGGTGTGTCTGTCTGCCTTTAGGAGCCACACTGTACAGGAAGCTGAGGGCGTACCTGATGACGGACGAGCAGCTCCAGGAGCACGGATACCCGAGTACGAACCCGGAGGCTCCAGGCAAGGCCGTCATTCACAACCTCCCAGAGAGAAAGGCCGTCACAGACCGTGAGTAACCGCGAGCCTCTGCTCTGAAGACGCAATACGGTTGATGTCAACACTCGCACTCAGCTGTTACTTTGTTATTCAGCAGAAAAAGTTTTGTAAAGTTTTTCTTGTTTTTTTTTTTTGTTTTTTTTTTCAGAATTCACCAAGATATGCTGTCGCTGTGGTGCAGAATACAAAATCAACGTCAATGGCAATTGTGTAAGGAAAGAGGAATGCAGCTATCACTGGGGACGTTTACGCAGACACAAAGGTGAATGTTTAATTTCTTTCCAACCTTCTTTTTTTTATTTTTTTAATTAATTTTTTTATTGCATCTCTGTGCAACGTTTTACTTCCATCTTGTTCTGACCTGTTTGTCTCTGCCTCTCCCTGCCAGTTGCTGGAGGCTGGGAGACGACGTACAGCTGCTGCTCCGCTGCTGTGGGAGCTCCTGGATGCCAAATTGCCAAGGTATCATCACCCTGTGTCGGACTTTTATCACTTACTGGTGTGGAGAAAAAGCCACGGTGCACACAGTGCTGTGCTCAAATTGTACATCATTGATAAATATCATGTCCTATTTTTAAAAAATCACAAAGTACTTTACAATAAAAGGAAGAAAGTCAACAATATAAAAAATATTTACAATATTGTGACTGATGAAAAGTTCTGATCTGATGCGTAGGAGCTGAGGAATAAGGAGTTAATAGATCCCAAATACATTTATGGGGCTTTGAAAATCTCTAAATGACAGTATTGTATATTTAAAACCAATGCATTGTTTGACTGGCAGCCAGTATAAAGAAGATAAAATTGGGGTGATATTATACTGTCTGCAAATAATTCACTTAAATTCAATTTTATTATTATAGCGTCTATTACAGTACAAGCTGTCTCTAGGATCCTTCCAGAGACACAGAACCTGACCCTCAAGCAATTATTACATAAACAACGGCAGGTAAAACCTCCCATAGTGGGAGAAAAACATTAAGACAAGATAACTAGAAGTATAACTAACATCAGCAGCAGAACTAAGACTTCCATGTATATATGACTGATACCTGGTTAGTTGGTGGACTACAGAGACGACTATTTAAACAGGTGTAGACAGCAGACACTGGGATGGTCAGAGGTGGGACTGCAGGTCAGGATGTCAGCAGGTCTCCAACAGAGACGTCTACACAGACAGGTGGAGGTAAACACTGGGATGGTCAGGGGGTGGGACTGCAGGGCAGCATGCAGCTCCTGAGGCTCTGGTCTGCAAACGGAGAACATGTTCGTGTTCTGTGTTCTTCAGTGTTTCTGACCCTTTTCCTGCTCTACCGGGCTGGGCGTCTGCAGCAGGGTCCTCCCATATGATCCAGGTTTCTTCCCTCTTAAAGGGGAGTTTTCCTTGCCACTGTTTGGCTTATGGTTTTTCAGTCTTTACTGAGGACAACTCATCTTAAATATTCAGGAGTCAGTCTGCATTACTCAGTACTGCACCTTCAAGCTAAAAATGAAAAACATCCAGTGTGAATACTGTCAGTTTATGAATTTAACGTTAAATCAGTATTTACTTGTGAACTTTTACTTTTGTTGGTGAGCCTCGCTGTGAAAACGCTTCACTTTCCCACAGCAACACGTTCAGGACGGCCGTAAAGAGTCACTCGACGGCTTTGTGTCGACGTTCAGCAAAGCTCTGCCGCCGGACGGAAACGGGGGAGTGTTTGCTTTGGACTGTGAGATGGTGAGTCAGATGCTTTACGATGCCAAAGCACTCCAGTAAAAATGCCCCAAATGCCTCTCGAGACATCATCTTGTGTGTTTAATTTTAAAATGGATTCATTATGTAGAAGGGGGCTTCGCATCGTGCTCAATGTTTTCTTTTGTGTGTGCGTTTTTGTTTGTTTGGTTTTTGTCTTTTGCCCGTGGAAACAGTGTTACACAAAACAAGGTCTGGAGCTGACGAGGGTTACGGTCATCGACTCTGAGATGAAAGTTATTTACGACACGTTTGTTAAACCTGACAGCAAAGTGGTGGACTATAATACACGGTGAGTCCACAGCAGGGGTGGAGGGGCGTCTCGGCAGATCAGAGAACTTCTCTGTGGTTCCTCTGCATTAAATCATTGTCCATCTGCAGCAGCAGTCTTTGAAACGTTTCCTGCGTGTGACGCGCACTTGTTTGACAGGTTTTCAGGTGTGACTGAGGAAGACTTGGAGAACACCACCATCACCCTGAGAGACGTCCAGGCCGTGCTGCTCAGCATGTTCAGCAGTGAATCCATCCTTATTGGACACAGTCTGGAGAGCGATCTCCTCGCTCTGAAGGTCAGCTTCCTTCTTATGTTCTTTCTTTAAAGGAATATTTGGAGTTGGGGGAATAATAATTTGAATGTCACACTTTCTTTGCCTCTTGATTCCAGCTCATCCACAGTTCAGTTGTTGACACGGCCATCGTGTTTCCTCACCGCCTCGGTTTGCCCTACAAACGCGCCTTGAAGAACCTCATGGCCGATTACCTCAAACGTATCATCCAGGACAACGGTGAGTGAAACCTGCGGATGTGCGGTTGTTTTTTTACAACATTTATGACAAGCCTCGTCCAGGGAGGTTGGCTACAGTCCTGTGGAATCTGTAGTCCCAGCAACAGCAAGGAGATGGAGATGGTCTCATAGTCTTTATCTTAAACCTGCTTGTCTTTAAACGTTCTGGTCTCCTCAGACAACTCTCCCCTTTGCTTTCTCTGGTCCATGTCTTGATAAAACCATGATCCAAACAGAGAGAGACGACTTTGACCCTTTACTTTAATAATGTGACTGTGGTCTAATTACTTCCTATGTTTTCTATGGGTGCCAATTAATCTGTTCAGAACAATTTAATTGTTGTGATCAAACAAAATTCAAAAGAAATGTCTGATTTTCTTTAGTTAATTTTTCAGAAAAGCTTTTTTTTGTCAGCTTCATTAATTACTAAGGAAAGATGACAGTAAATCGGTTCCTGTGTTTAATCCCAATATTATCGTCCTGTATGAAAACGTATTTGTCTTGTGACAGTAAACTTTTTAAATGACTAAACCTGTATCAACGATATGCTGAAATCTCAAGGATTTCCAGAGATAAACTGGGAAACCAGAAATTCAGAAACCAGCTGAGCAGTTTGAACATTTTCAGTTTTGAAGTAAAACTTATTGTCTATATAAAAACTGTTGACCTGGACCTGCCAAATTAACATAGTACAACAAAATTCCAGTTGAACCAAAGTTGGGTAAATAAAGACAGGTGACCTCTTCATCAGATTGATGATTCCATTTGAGCGGAAGAGTTGTGCAGATCAGTAGGAGTAATGTTATTAAATAATGAACAAAACGGCAGCTATACATTGAAACACATACTTGTGAACGTCAAAGGCTCCAGAGATGGACTGCATATGAAAGATCTGTGTGGGGTTTCTTTGCTTTTGACGCTCACGTGCAGTTTAAAACCGTTTTATTTGGCTGCAGTTTGTGACGTCACCAGCAGGTGGCTCTGTTGTGGAGGAAATATCTTTCTGCTGTAAATTAAGAATATATAGATATATAGATGTGTGTAATCTTTTTTTTTTTTTTTACTTTTTTTTACTGTCCTTGTGTCTCCAGTGGAGGGCCATGACTCGAGTGAAGATGCGTCCGCCTGCATGGAGCTGATGATGTGGAAGATTAAGGAGGATGCAAAGGTCAAAAGATGACCTCGGACCTCCCCGTTCTGCATTCAACAGTTTGACTTCCTGCTTACGTGTTGGTTGCAGCGAGAGGCAAGAGTTCAAAAGGAGCCGAGCGCTTGTTATCAGAGAGCTTAGGTCAGAAACACAGAGGTAAGAGGCGGGTGGTTCAGAACAGCGAGACGAGGCGTGAGAGGAGGGCAACGCCGTTCATCTCTGACGAGAGCTGTCAGCGCCTTAAAAGCAATAGGAATCTAAATTTACAGTGTTTTCATTTGTTTATTGATACTTTCTAAATTATGTTTGCTAAGAGGTATTTCTGTTTATTTGAGTGTTGTCTTTAAGGCCTCAAACTTATTCATGAGTAAAACCTTTCTATGGAAGAACTACTTAAAAAGCAGGGCGGTGGTCTGCTGAACATTGGTAGATATATTCACGGTAGGCGAACGTTAAGCCCAACTTGCACTATAAAAGAAAGCTCTTGTTCAGGGCCCAAGTCCGAGTACCTCGTGTGTTGTGATGCATTCACATGTAACAACAAACTTCTATTTAGTTATACTGAACCGTGTTGATTATATTAGTCTGTCAAGCACTGCTTTGTACATGCACATTTTCACTTGCACCTAGGTTTTTGTCACTGATGTGCTATCTATGTGGCAGTTCTTATCGATTTTCTAGTTAGGCTCTCAAACATAAAAAAAAAAAAAATCCTTTAATACTTGATTATATATTAAAAAAAGACCCTCAGTCTCTGCTACTACCTATTTGTTCTTTGTTGTTTTTTTTTTTCTTTTTTTAAGGCATAACTATTGATACTTAAGAAAGGTCAGATTATAGCCAGCACCGTCTCTGTTATGTGCAGTGTATAAAACAAAACTACAAGAAGCTTTGTGATGGCAGAAATGATGTTATTCCTCCATAAAATGGCCAAATTAGATTCAGTGTTTTTTGAATTGGGGCCCACTGATTAATTGGAGATGGTTTTCAGCGAACCTGTTCTGTTTTATGTTGACAATAGCTGAAAATAGACCACACACACATGTAAATATGTTGGAAGCAGTTTCCTTTGTATTACTTTATTTTTTTTTTTTCAGTTGTTTATCTTTTTCTATTAAAAAAAAAAATTAAGACAAAAATGTTCCTGTTTTCACATCATACCTTGTTTTCTTTGGACACTTTGTTCAAAAGCCTCCTCATCCTGTGACATAAGTTACAGGAGTAAAAATAAAAAAGAGAGATGTGAGAAGAAAATAAGCCTTTTAGAAGTTGTTGGTCTAAATCAAACGTCCCCTCATTCTCCAAACTTGGAGCCCTGTGACTTCTTCTGTTTAACGCGGCCGAAACACTTTCCACTAATACCGATGTCGTACTTTATAACGCAGCAGCCAGACACCGGCCCACTTTGTCTACTGTAGGCTTTCTTGGTGCGCTTTTCTGTAATGCTGCGTTTACTTCAGCGACATACCTTTTTCAGCACTGCTGCACAAATAGTTTGTGACAGTGCGACAGCTGCCTCGTGGAGTCTATATGACCCTTTAACAGCAGGTGCATAGAGTGTAAATTCTCCTCTCCTCAGCAGATGTGTAAATTGTGAAAAAGAAATAGGAAAGAAATGCTAAACTGAGAGGCCCATCCTTTCTTCAGTGCGTTTGCCTGTTAAGCTCCTCCCGTCACATGTCAGTATGCATTTCCCCAGGCCGCGCCACAGACCCCAGGTATTAAAAGAGCCAGTTAGCGGGGATCAATACCTACACAATGTTGCAGTGACAGGGAGGGGGGCTTCCTAGTGTTTGCTGAGTGTTTTCAAAGATTTTGAACATGTGGAGCAGAGCAGCTTAGAGGGGTCGTCTTCATTATCAAATTCGATCAGTGCCTCTCTGTCTTTCCCCCCGTGATCACCTTTTAACTAGTGGGGGTTACGAGGGGAAAGCTGCAGGCCAGGGGTCCTGAACTGACCACATGCTAAGACATGGAGAGGAGCATTATCACTGCAAGAGCCAGAGCGAAGAGACCGACTACATAAACCCAAGACAATGGTCCGAGTCGCTGGCAACAGCAATTTAATTACATCTCAATTCACACATTAAAGCATCTGGTATGATTCCATATGTAATAACAAAGGTTTTTCTTTTTTTAAATAAAGTCTTTGGATTTTGACATTTAAAACAAACACATTTTATGGTATCATAATCAGTTTTTGATTTTAAAAAAAAAAAAGAAAAGAAAAGAGAGGGCATCCCAGAAAGGCTGAACTTTCTCACTAACCTGTAACTACAGGTCAGTAATTTAAAAACGATGTTTCTCAACATAACACTGTTGATAACGTTCAAAGTCTCTAAAACATGCTGTCGTGTTCGGGGTCTCTGGACATTGACTGGAGACGATGGGTATTCTAACAGAGCATATCATTCAAATGAAATTAAATTAAAAGACTGAGGATGTGACATCTGAAATGTCTCACAGTTTACATTCATAGGATGTAAACAAAGAGAAAAGATGTAAAAAATCTGTGCCAATTCGTTTGAGTCTTAACATAAATAAACGTAGCTTTTCGTTCATTTCTCAGTTAGAAAATCTGATGTGTTGCCTTTGTGCTATTAATAGCATCTTAATGTGAAAAACTTTTACATAATTACATTAGGTTTATTTACTTATTAAATGACATTGTCTTAAAAAATCTGAAATCTGCTCTTTGCATTTTTGTTGCTTAATTGGTTAGCTGAATATCTGCTGCTTATAGGAGGCGATACTTTCAAAATAAACTGCAAAATGTGGCTGTTTTTGTGCCGCTGAACATCTGGATTTGTGCCCAACTCCGGCATGGGACCTTCTCCAATCTAACCACCTGATGTGCAAGTTCATTCTTTATCTATTTGCATCAAACGTTTTGTGGAAAAAGAGCAAAATCGCGTTGTTGAGAGTGGTTAAAGACGCCTGCGCTCTCTCCGCTGGGTCTTTCACGCCTTGCGCCCCAGTCTAGCCGTCCCGTCCGCCGTGGGTGCTCTTGACCCAAGGGAACGCCATCCGCTTCCTGTCCCCCTCTGTCCATCTTTAATCTAAAGCTCTCTGATCATTACTCAGTCAGCTGTATTGATCTGCTGACATAGCTGCTCCCAGGAACTGCTAAAAAATGATTGTAGGAAAAGAATTGGAAGTTAATATCACTCCTTGTTGCATGAAAGAGAAGTTCACATCATCTCTTCATTTTAGATCAATAAAGTCCGACTGATGAACTGGGAAGTGGGTTTGAAAAGCTTGCCTGGAGCTGCCATCCCTTCATTACACTCGCTATACCCGAGCCCTGTGTGTGTGTGTGTGTGTGTGTATTTGAGCTTTTCGTGTGTACTTGGTGTGTTTGCAGCCGGGTCAATGTCACTCTAAGCCCCGAGTGTGTCATAGTCAGTGTCAGGCTTCACAGCGTGATCCTGGCACTCATGGGGGGCTTAAAAGGCCCAGTGACCCACTGCTGCCGCTCTCCCTGTCTCCCTCAGGTCAAAGGCCAGCGGGCCCTATCGATTCCCTCAATGAAGAAGTCTTTAGATCCTCTGTCTGTTCGCCCCTCTTCAGCCCGCACGCTCCCCGACTCGCACTGAGGCCCAGAACACTCCCAATTGTATGTTGCGCGCTGATCGATCTAGTTGGTGTCCAAGGGGGACCTTCCTTTGAGATAACTGACAGCTACAAAGGTCCTCCTCTGACAGTCCCTTGTCAATACAAATTTCCACTATTGATAAGTAATTTAAGAAAGACTGGGCAGCTTTATAAAACATCTGTTAAACAGGGGACTTTAACAATTACCTCTTTGGACAAAAAGAAAAGGAGATTTGATGCCTCTCTATCCTCACTCATCACAGCTGCCTCCGAATTACCATCAATTAACAGCAGCTGCAGAATATGGAACAGAAATGACGCTGAAAATAATAAAACTGTCATCTTTCATGAAAACAACATTTTTTGTATGTTTTGAATTAGATTTGTTTTTAAATACATTTACATATAACAGTTTTCTGTATTCGGGAGGGAGCTGTAAAGTCTCCCTCTTCTCACAAATGTGTTTTTATTTTCAAACTTCCACAGCAGAAAGGGTTAACATCTTCTAATATCTGTAATCTAGTGATGAACACAGCCCCCAATAGATGATAATAACTCTTTAAATGATAAATTCAATCAATACGTTGGCAGCTGAGTGTGTTGTCCCAGAAAGAAGAGGCCTCGGAGGTCGACTCGGTGAAACACGCTCAGGTTCATCACGCCTCCGCCACTGTGCTGGACTGGGGTTTCTGCTGAAGTGCTGTGTTCGGCGGATGTGGTGCTTTTGGCAAAATATCTCCACTTTGGTCTTGTCTGTTGATACAACTTTGTTCAAGGAGTCTCGAGGTTTGTTTAGACACAACTTAAGTCAAGCATGCTTTTTCTTTTTTTAAACTGAAGAGACATCCTCCTGGCAGGAGCTGTTTCTGTCGGGCGGGGTGGGGGGGTGGACCAAACGCAGCAGACCAAGGTGCAGGAGTAATGCTGAAGTCCTTTTTGTTCAAAACAAGAGTTAAACAGCACAGCCAGGCAGCGTGGTCCAAAAAAAAATAAAATCCAAAACTAAAACAATCATAGCAGAAGAGAGCAAGACAGACACAAATGTAATGACAACGGACCAACAAGAAAAGAAAAGCAGGACAACGGGACCTCACAGGGGCTGAGGACTCACAGGTATAAACAACCAGGAGATATCAGGACTTTCACAATAAAATAGTAACTCAGGCAAACACAAAACGGGAGTTCAAAATCAAAGAGTCCAAGTGAACAAACACCAAAACCTGACAGGAAAACGCAAATAAGCTGAACACCTGAATGCCTCAGACCAACAAACTACTAAAATATCCACTTGACCGGCAGCAGCAGCAGTTCAGCTCACACTGATGACCAATTAATCATCAGAAATGTGCTTGAATATCAGCTTCTGCTGGCGCTTACCTTCTCGCGTCCTGTGGAGGCAGTAAGGCTGTACTTCTACGTTTGGGTTCAGTGTAGATGGCAGTTTAATGAATGGTGTTTCGTTGCTCATCTCAGCTTGTAATGGTCAGAGGGTGTACTCTCTTTTTCGCAGGACTATGCAATTACACTTTAGTTTGATGACAAATATACCATTAAGCAAGCTGCCACATCAGAACTGTATCAACGGAGATTACACACGGTGTCTTCTACCTACTTTCAGCAGAGTAGTAGTCTCTGTAATTCCCTTTGCTATGTGACAACACTTACTAAACCTGCATAACACCTGCTCAGCGGTGAGGCTGTTGTCGGTGCCACGACTTGGCCTTCTCTCTTTTGTTCACTTTAATCCCTTCACATGTAAGTGGATCCTCTAAGAGCGGGATAACTCCTTTTAAGCGGTTTTAAACACTACAGGAGGGATGAAAATCCACTAACTTCTCATTTACTTCTGCATTTCAGTCCTTAATGCGAGATACTTTTTATCCTGGTGGTTACTACCACTGTACTGCACCAATTTCTTACTCTGAACTTACAAAACTGTAGGGATAAAATGAGTGTGATGTTATAGTTGTGTTAAGTTCGGTTGTTGCTTAAACGTGGAAGTTGTTAGAAGCAAGGAGCTAAAAAAAAAAAAAAAAAAAAAGTGTCTATTACTTGTTTCGACTGAACCCTGGTTGCCTGGATGGGGTTAAAGATGAACCTGGGTGAGGCCTGCAGGCCTGCAGAAGGGGAAATGATCAGTTGAATCGGGGCGGTGAGGGAGTCGGTGGCGGCGGCTCTGGGACGGGGAGGGTCGCGCACAAGCACACTCTTTGTGTGCCTCTAATCCCCCCAGCCAACACAGCTTTGGCCAGGTTTCATCATGAAAGTGCCATGAAATAACTACTTTTTCTTTTTTTTCTCTCTCTCTCCCTCTCCTCACCGTAAATCTCCCCTAATCCTGCGGGCCGGGGAGACAAAGGCCTGTGGGACCTAATCCTGGAGCTTTTAGTGGAGCTGAGGGGCTGGCCGACAGAGCCTCTTCTAAATGACTTATTTCTATCGGACACTAATATAGCTTGACAGCCAAGAACAGTGAAAGGAGGAGGAAAAAGCCAGGGGAAAAAGGAGCACAAACATTTTCACATATTTTGGAAGTCTGAGCAGTTGATTATATGTGAATTTGAACAGAAGAAGTGAACCATAGTTATTGGTCCAAACCCTAAATCTACACAACAGTGGTGAAATCCCACGACTTTATCTGTGAATATTAGAAAGAGAGAGAGAAAAAAGGAGGATACTTCTTTACTTGGACCCAGTTTTGGTGCAGGAATGTACCTGTGGGATTTAATTAGTCTTCTCCAGGCTGCTTTAGTGAGATATAAAAATTTCTCCTCCTCTCTCCTCGTAGTTCTGATTTGTTGTGGTCCAGATTTAAAGAGTGAACTTTAAGTAAAGGAAGTAGTTAATTTATGCGGTACTTTTTTAATTTGTTCATCCTGAACAGAAACAATCCCTTCTCTAGTGTGTCGGAGAGTTTTGTTTTTTTCCATCCAAATGAATCATAAGTCCTGAAGTTATGGTTTCTTGTGCAAATTGTAAATCCAGCTGGAGGTTTTTATAATGTTATGCTGTAGAAAAAAACGTTATTTGACCTAAGAGAAAACTAAATTGTAATGTTTCCTCTGGAGGAGAAATGACGAGAAAAGAAATCAGGAGTTCAAAGCGGACCAGCAAAAGCCCCTTAAACTTTACATTAAAGTTTCAAACTTATTTTATTTTTCAGATCTTACTTTATTTATTATTCAGTATCTGAAATGAGTTTTACGACGTCTTCGGTGGGTCTGAAAACATAGTCTAAAAGGTCTGAGGTTGAAGCTGAAGCAGAGAAATTGGTTCCAAACTAAAGGCAGGAATTTGAAAGAACCGGGATACAGAAATATGACTAACAAGACAATGAAGGTAACGTCAATAATTTGGGAGCTTTGCCCCCACCGAGACACTTCAGTTCGCAGGATACCCAAACTTCTGCTTAAAGACGTTTGCTTTATAAAACGGCGGACGTTTACCTGCAAATTATGTCAAATACACTGACTGAACATACTGAGCTGCAGATGAGTATAAAATAAGGTGATGCATTTTATATTTACAAACCAATACCTCAGACGCAAGTTGAACAAATAGGAACTGAAAATTTAGAAATAAAAAAGCGAACCTGAACGGATGTTTCTTTTTCTTTCTTTTTCTTCGTAATTCATTGATTCATTTTTATTTATTTATTTTTCTTCTTGAGAACACTTCTAGTTGAGCTCGGCTGGATTTTAAGTAGTTCAGATTAACTTCACACGGTGACGGTTCATAGGCAAAATATGGTGTCTGTTATCAAAACAAACCCCCGGAGAAAACGCGCCTCGGAGGGGGAGACTGTCACCAGCGGCGGTATGGGAGAAAGGAGGCTGGGAGAACAATCAAAGGCTGTTATTTTAATCTGCCCTGCCTCGGAGATTAGCCGGCCACATTGTTTTAATTGTTTTAACGGGAGGGAATGAAACGCTCGCGTATTGGGGGGATCCTTGGCATAAATCTCTCAAGTTCAATAGTTTCAAAAACTTGAGCTCCTTGCTACCCCCCTCTCTTCCTTCATCCCACCTAATCCTGGTTAATACCTTTCTTTCTATTGGCTAATGGCTGAGGGGAGCCTGGGTAAATGCTTCTTAAATAGTGGAGGGTGAGAATGCTTTCGGAGAATGAGAGCCGCTGTGCAGGATACTTGGCCCCAACTGGACTAAGAAACACCAGACTACGGTGCACCAGGGTTGGTTCTGCGCGTGGAGGCGCATCTGGATCTCACGCTCCTGCAGGATTCAGACCTCAGGTAAAACGGACGGAGAGACATCTAATCTGCTGCACAACGAGCGTTACCAGCGACTCAGTCTGAGTATAACCAAGACCATTTTAGTTGACCTATTAGATGGATTCCTTTGCTGATGAGAGCCGTTGATCTCTTTTGTTATTGTTTCTTTATTTGGGATTTGCGCCTCTAGGAAGCAAATGGTCAAAATGTGAACACCTAAGACTGTAACGATGATAATAATAACTGTAGGGGCAAAATCCCTAAAATTAAGTAGCCTGTTGACTTTGATTGACTTTAAAGTGTTTAATACCCAAGTTCCATCTTTGGTAAATACATCTACAGCAAATGATTCTTATTTGAAGTATGTAAAATGTGTTTTTGATCCATTAGGCTGACAATGAACTCCTTGAATTTCGGCGGGACGCCTGGTGGCGGTGTGTACCCCCTGCGTGGCGTCAACTCCATGTTTTTCGACTTGCGCCAGCAGGGGGCGCAGCAGTACCGCTCCTACTCTGCAGCAGGTCCGGCGGCTCATACCTTTTCTGTGGCGGAGAGGCTGGCAGGTACATTACTTCAGTACTTCAGCTGAGACAGAGTAGTGTAGCTGAAGCTTTAAAGTAATTTTCATCCACATCCCCAGATAATACGCAGATTTGCGTTATATAAACAACTTTGAGCAAATCACTAAACTCAAACTGAATGCCGGAGTCGCACTCCACAGCGTCCTCTCTTATACATTTTAATTGTCTTATGAAGGTTGAGACTAGTATATTCCTCTATGTTTTATGTAATATTTTATAGGTGTATTTTTATTTATCTTATTGCTCCTGTCTGCCCTATCAGAGCTCATTTTGGAAGCTCGCTATGGCAACCAGCAGAAACAGCGCCGCAGCCGTACAGCGTTCACAGTGTCGCAGCTGCAGGCTCTGGAGAAAGCCTTCCAGCAGACGCAGTACCCAGACGTCAGCATGAGGGAGAGGCTGGCCATGTGCATCAACCTACCAGAGGCCCGCATTCAGGTGACAGGCACGCCCCGCCTATCACCCGAGTCACACCTGAAACCAAACCATCGCTCTGATGAATCCGTGTTTTTTATTTCCTTCTTTTTTTCTCTTGCATTGTTTTGTATTTCTGAGACGTTGCTGTCACTTAATGGCAGCTTAATTTTGCAGGTCACTATTAACAGTAAAACATTTTACCTAGGTGTATAAAAATTAACTTGCGAATATTCATTCAATAACATTTACCAGTCTACAGTATTCACTGTAGTCAGCGCAGAACATTTACATTTTTATGGTTAATGTTTTGTAGGTTTTATGGTTGTCATATTTAATCTAAGTTGCATTTTTTTACTCTCTGCATGTAAGATCATGTTAACAAGACACAGAAGCATACAGACGATGTTTAAGGTAGACATTTGAGTTTATTTAAATGTTGCCTTATTGTGCACCAAGAGTGTCAAAATCCTCTCCGTTAGAAGCAGTAAGACCATTTCATGAATCCAGGCAGATTTGTGGCTTGGCTGTCACCAAAAGCACAGTAAAATACAGTATGAAGCTGTGCATTTAAAAAACAACAACAACAAAAAACTAAGTGATGTAAATTAATCACTTTATTTAAATTGCGAGATCGTCTAAAATTCCTATAATACAATCTTATTCACAGTAATTCACTGGGATGGTTTTCTTTCATTTTGCCATCAAAGTGTTTATTTAGCATTTTGAAAAAGCCTCCTGCACAACCGTTGCCATACAAATGTCTTCTCTGTCTCCTATTACCTATCCAGGTGTGGTTCAAAAACAGAAGGGCAAAGTTTCGTAAAGGTCAAAGATGCTCTCCTGTTTCAAGAGACCTCAGTCTGGAGGAAGCTCCACTTAACATTAAGACGAGTCAAGAAGAGGCCAGGACCGAGGACAACCAGGACACCACCTCCTCACGCTCCGAGAGCAACGTCCCTCCTCTTTGTATGGATACAAGCAGGGATTCAGACTCTGATACCCCGAGATGGGCCTTACGACTTCACTCTCCTCCACTTCTCCCCTTCATATCAGGGGTTCATTATGGTCACCCAGCTCACCAGCCGGTTCTATCCTCGGAGCTCGCCTTCCCCCCGCTGTTCTGGCCCATCATACAGCAGCACAGCTCTGTTCTGGAGATTCCTTCATCGCTTACCAAAAACTGCAGCCTCTCCCTTCAGACTGCTTGCTCCAGTAAAGTTGTGTGTCACCCTCACCTGGAGCTATAATGGACTTAAAAGTTGAATATTTCAGCTCCTTGTGGACTGAGAAGGAGCAGATGCTGATCATGTACCGAAAATACAGTTTTATACTTTGTGTTTTATTGAATGCTTGTATGTGTGAAGGGATGTAAAACAGAAAATCACATACTCTGAGCTTTTGATTTTTAATTTGAACTTTGGTCTGCCTTGGTTAACATCCAGCATGTTTATTTTTCAGTCGTTTGACTCACTGGAGTGAATTGGTTGATCCATCTTGCCTTAATTCCAGTCAACTCTCAGTCCTCTTCTGCACTGTTTACCTGACTACACTTCCAAGTGCCAGAAGTAGTTGTAGACAATAAATGGAGAAAAACCCATTATTGTACCTGAGCACAGCAACATGCATATCAAATAAATATATTTGCTCTTTTTCTCTCTTTTTTTTTTTTGTCTTAGCAGTTCTGCCAGTAGGATGATTCGACTGTTTTCACTTCCTCAATTGATTCAAAACAAAACAAAACAAAAACAACAGCAGCAGTGAAATCGCTCTGTTAATATAATCCTAAAATGTAGTTTTTATTGAGCATTTATTTAAATAATATGTGTGATCATATAATCTCAGCAGGGTCTTTGCATACAGCTGCCACATTACAGTTTAAGTAAGAGGTTGTCGACTTCTTCTACGCCGTCCACATATTGTGAAAAACTGGATTCTAATGCTGGAAAAAAAGGTTGTTGTGACATCATTTAGGGATCATGTTTGAATTGTAAAAAATTAAGTGTGGAATGTAGCTACAATTACTTAAGTTTAAACTTCAATACAGTGGTTAGCGCTGCTACCTCCCAGTAGGAAGGACTTTGGTTTGACTCCCATCAGGGATCTTTCTGTGAGGAGTTTGGATGTTCCTGCTTTTCTCCAGGTACTCTTCCTCTCAAAGTCCTAAAAACATGTACATTGGGTTAACGTGTGCTTCTAAATTCCCAATAGAAGAAAGTGTAGAGAGAATGTTGAGGAATCGTGTTTAAATTGCGAAAAATTAAATGTGGAACGCATCCTTAATTACTCACGATTAACCTTTGATAGAATACAACGGCCTTGTGTTTGAACAGAGGCTAAATCTCAGGTGAATCTGTATTGATAGCTTTTTAAACAAGGAGTATAAAACCTGGGTAGCTGGTGACTTGGTGGTTGGACTGTTGGCTCCCGGCAAGACGAGTCTAGTTTGAGTCCTGGCAGATGTTTTTCTGTGTGGAGTTTGCATGTTCTCCCTGTACTTGTGTGGGTTTTCTGAAAGTACTCTGGATTCTTATGAAACAACAACAAAACTAAAAACATGTACGTATTGTCCAAAGGTGCATGGTTGTTTGTCTCTAGGTGGCGACCTGTCCTGGGTGTAACCCTGCCAAACACCCGAGGAGACAAGCTCCTGCACCCCCCCCCCCCGTTACCTGGATGGACTCAAATAGGTTTAATGTACATGACTTGAACTTAAGAAACATTATAAAGTAATACCCAAGTAGGCTGCATCGTGAGAACACGTCGATTGCGTTACAAGTTCAAACATGTTCATACAAATGCAGTCTGAGTCGTATCAGAACTGCGTGATTTTAACAGCCACAATCAAACCGTTTGTATGAGCTTCCAGGGGGGCCACGCACGCCCGTTTTCACTCGTTTTTTTTCTTTTTCCGTATCCAGTAAACGGGTTGCGTCGGTTTCCGCGCGTAGCGCCGTTCTGAGTGGATCCGCGTGACGCTGCGCAGCTGAGCGAGGCTTAAAGAGACCGCGGCGCTCGGCGGCCGACTGGAGGACGGCAGGAGCCAAACAGGAAAGAAACCCGACGACGGACAGCCATGACATCGGCTCCGTGTTGTTAGCGAAAACCGAAAGGTAACGCGTTACATTTGGGTAACCGAACTTATTCTGGCCCGAATGAAACGGCGTGCGTGCGTGTGTGAGCGTGCGCGCGCGGACGTTTGTGGCGGCTGTTCCGTGGGGTAGTTTGCTAAGTGGCTAGCCAGCGAGCCGAGCGCTGGGAGAGCCTGGCTCGTCGCTGCTCCGCCGTCGGCTGGTGGGATTAAGGAGTTGCCCGGTAGTGGTCTGGGTAACGGCTGTGCTCGAGGTACGAGCTGGAAAACGACATTTCCAGGTGAAACGACGACCTCCGTTTACCCCGAGCCCTTTTCCCCCCGTCGATCTTATTTGTAACGACGCGGCTTTGGACGTTATTTCTTGGTAATTAAGCGTCTACTAACTAGTCAGGTAGCATCGGAAATGTCACAGTTGATATTTCATGCTGTTTTTGTATTTGTACTTGCTCACATCGCGTCACTCGGGTAACAGTTGGCCGCGGTGTTTTAATGTATTATTGTTGTTAGCAGCCCTGCCAACGTTACGTGCTTAACTGTTCTTTTTTTAGCCCCGTCGGGCCAAGACGCGGTGTTTTTGTTAGTTAGCACTGTTAGCTCGATTCCGGTGGGACTCGTTTCGACTAAGCCGTGAAATGAAGACAAACATCTCCGCTGGATGAACGGAGGCTCGATTGTGGGTTTATATCGCCGACACGGAGGCGTCTTGGGAACCAACGAGCAGCGGTTGAGAGGTTTGGAGCTAACACGGTAGCTGCTGACTGTCTGGCCTTGTCCGCCGTTTACGCCAGCTTTTCCGAGGAGCCTCTCAGGCTGTCTTTTCGATGAATTTTGTTTCCTCTATTTGGCTTTTAATATTAAAAATGCATATAGATGGATGTTGTGCCGAGAAGCAGAGGACGGAAGCAGTTTGGTTCACCCGAAACTATCGCTAAATGACAGCTGTTAGGCACCATTAGGTAGCGTGTTAGCCATTAGCTGCCATTAACATAAGCTCAAAGGGCTCTTTTCTTTTTTTTCTTTTTTTTTTTTTTTTTGTACCACCGAGAAGCAAAACTTGGCGATCTGGACTGGGTACTAGTGTGTAATCTTAACAGGATTCCCTCTGTTCGTATTTGGGTTTGTATTTGTAGCGCAACAGTCGTCTTATGTCGTGTTAAATCTAACTTTTATCGACTATAGACGTAGCAACCCGTCCTTATAACCACTGTATACTTTTTTTTAAAATATAACTTTAGAGGTTTGGTTTTTATTTTCCTTTGTGTTTTAGAAACAACACTGGGCTTTTAAACGCGTCACCGTTCGCCCCGTGTTATTTAACCGTCTTTGTGACTAACCCTGAAACACCTGACATGAAAAGATACAAAAAAATACTCAACTTCCTGAAATGGAACAGAGGAGGAGGCCCATGAATGCCAAAAGTTACCTTAAAAAGAAAAAGAACTTAATTAAAAAAAAAATGAATGCACCAGTATCTTTACCACTTACATCTCTGTGCTCGATCTCAATGAAAAATTTAACCCCCTTCTCAGGAAACTCACACAAACCTGCATATAGACAAGAACCCAGCACCACAGAGGTACAAAGTCTTTGTTCTCTAGAGCCAAGAAAATGTTAATAGTCAGTGTGAAGTGTCGTGATATCTAGCAATTCAAACTACAATAAATGGAATACCTCACAATAATTACCCAACCCACGCTATGGAAATAGCAGGAATTACATACACCAGAGAAGACGAGGGTCAGAATATACTGCTACAAACAACCCTCATTGTGTGTGAATGGTGCATAGATTCATGGCATTAGATGGAACATAGTGCATCTTTCACGAGGCCTGGCCAGCCATACCCAATCCCTGTTGTGAAAGGGATCTGGTACCCATCCCATTTCCAGCAGTTGCCATCAGTACATAATATACCAAGCCAATCGCAGCAGTATGGGGGTGGGTTTTGTGTGATGACTCACACAGGGTTGTCACTGTTCAAAACAACCAAAATGCTAGCAGAATTGCTAATAACACGTTTTTACTGCAAAATTGACAACAGTCATCTTTTCAGTAGGTCTTTTGTTGATGCTGGTCTATTTTTGCCTGTCCTACATCGCATGCTTAGTCTCTCCAGTTGTATGCCTGTCCAGTGGCACCCAGGGGGAGTTTATTCTGCCTCTGCTGCAAATCAAAGTTGAATCCAGAGATGCCCGAGTTATCAAGAGGCAAAGAATTGGCATGGCTGGCCAGGCTAGGGGTTATTAATATTATTTTCCAACAGCGTTCAGGTTTGATTCTTTGGGAATTTGGAAAAAATTTGTTATTGATTTATACATAACTGGTAAAATTGAGTCTTAGTTTTATAAAGATAATTATAGACTTAAACAAATATGTAGTAAATTAAAGACTGCACCAGTCTGCTATGTCATGGCTCACAAATAGAAGTTCTGTGCTACAGTATATGTGCTACCATTTTTGTCTGTTAAGTCAGTCAAATAAGCTATAAATGTGTCACACTTGTGCCTCATAACATTTCACCCGTCTGCTCTTCAGACATGCTGCAGTGTGGACCGTTAGAGGGGATCCTACCTGCCCACAGCAGTAACGTCCTAAAATGACTTTTAAATTAGACTAAATTACTGAGTTACTGCTAGAGATGCAACTTATCTGATCCAATATAGGCATCGCGGGAGGCCAATCCTGGCAAGGTTCACTGATCAAATATGGATCAGTGGACACATTTTATCAGGATGTATTATCAAATTGGATTGGAACTCAAAAAGTGGACTGTGCAGCTCTTCTTACTACAATATGCTGTTTTCTTCTCAAGATTAATACAGATTTCTTAAATCTTTAGTCTATACAGATTTTCATTACTTAAATTGTTGTTTTTTTTTATGTAATTTTCACCTATTTAAGTGATGTTTGTCACTGTTAAAAGCCAAATTTTGATTTTGTGTTGAATATAAATTATAGATGTTCCAAAAAGATTCCAATACCTGGACTTATCGGTTGATACTGAGTACTGACCTCCATATAAGACAATTTTTAATAAATAAAGAAAAACAGGAATAAAAGTGAAGCCAAAACATGTTTATATTTTGACATTTGAATACACTGGGGCTTACAAATGTCCGTCATAATTCTGATTACCTGCACTTCCTTTAGCTGACATGAAATGTGATCAGTCAGTCTCATATTGTTTGGAGAGAGCAGTTTCAGAGATGTATTTATGACCTGGGAAACTGTACCACACCTCCAGATATTCAGTTAAGCAGTGAATGCAGCAGTTTCAAAGACCAACAGGATCTACTTGTATAGTACAATGAATCTTGCAGATGTGTCCATCATTACTTTGATCACCGGCTTTCTTTGGAAAATTTCTCATTTCTGAAAAGCAAACGCCAGAGTTTGCTGCTGCAGTACGTTCTTCTTTCCTTTAGACTTGATAAATTTGTGGTTTATCGTGTAATTTTTCCTTTTAATACTTGATAAGATTGTGTTATTTTTAGCAACATTTGTACCACTTCTGGAAACCAAAACCCTAAATAATGAGCATGTCACGGATTTCCTGGTGGGACTTTTCATGGTGTAATACTGTATTGCCAACCTGATGCAAATGCTGGGTAGCTAGCTTAGTCCAACCACATAAAAGCCTCTAATTCTCCACCTGGACACTTAAAGCAGGAAGTGGAAAGGTGGTTTTGTTTCACTTCTTATGCTGGCTTTTAGAACAGCAAATGATATTGGGATTTTGTTTATAAAATTTACATGGTGTCAGCAGAGAGGTAAATGGTCACTTATGTCTTTGCGTATCAGGAAGTATTTCCAATATTGCTATTGGAGCATTATTACAAACTATAACAAACTTACACAATTACAAACTGAACAAAAGGCTCAAACATGCCTATGTATTCATTAGAAATGTAGTAGTTGCAGAAATCTTACTGAGCTGAAATGATGCCCTATCAGTTCAATTTTCTTTCTTTCTTTCTATTTATTTATTTGTTTATTTTTTAAAGATTTGGTTTGGCTCTAGTGGCCTTTTTTTTTTTTTTTTTTTTAAAAAAACAGACAGGAGAGAAACGTGCAGTAATTATTTTTATTACGCCAGCCACTATTCCATCATTTAAACTCATGACACATTCTGTAACCCAAAATGATCAATATTTCAATTATATTACTGATTTTTATATTTTTAAGAAAAAAAACTTTGCCTCCAATAATATATATTAAATATAATTTAGTATGTTTTAATGAGGTTGTATACTGTATTAATGCTTGGAGTACATGGTTAAATGCAGTGCTTTCATCAGATTTAAATTTTTTACAGCGCTGTCATCACATTACTCCCATAGGTATTTTCTGACTTAAACCATTTAAACTACATCCTGTTTGTTCCTTTTGTGCAGCACTTCATGCATTTGAGCATTCTAGTACTTTTGAGACCTAAAGGTGACTACCAGTAGAGACAACTGTTCTGCTAGGCACACATACACATTCAAAGATATTCAAGATTTTGGGATGAAAGTGGAGTGTTTTCTAGCATTAGGTTTGGCAGGGTATCCCTGAAATCCCAGGGGAACCTTTTGGAAGTGAAGTGGGCAACAAAGTTTCTCATATTGTATTAAAGCAAGGTCAGGAACTCCTGGCAAATAGCAGCTTGATAATTGTAACTCTTGAAATAATTGTTAGAATATGAAATCATTGTAGGTCATGTAGGTGTCATGAAGTCGGGTGGACTTTTAGGTCTCTTGTTTTTTGTTTTCTTTGTGTTTGGGTTTTTTTTAAAGCCTCTAATGCTCACGCTGTCATTTTTAGTTTTTTTTTTTATTTATTTATTTATTTTTTTTCTGTATTTTTAAAAATCTTTTACAAAACGACAAGAAAAATTGTAGCAATAATTGATGGCATACCTGGATTTTAGTTACATTTCTTAGCATGAACTATAATATGTGGTAGTTATAAAGGATTTAAACATTAGATTTTCTTTAGGTTACCTCTATGGGCTTTGTTGTTGTTTATTACTGGCATGCCTTTAACACATAACAGGCTTCAACAGTTGTCAGTCTTTATATTCATTTGTGTTTTCTCCCTGATACGAGTTTAAAGTAAATGTGCAGACCAGTTTAATTTGGAAACATAGCAAGCATATAACAAAACAAGCATATCCAAATCATGCCAAATATTTTGTAACAATACTGACTGATTTTTAGTAAACAAAATGATGATAATATTGTTTACATCTTTGAAATATAATACTAGTTTTCATCTCTAATATAACTGAGTTATTTTAGGAGTAGACTGCATCCAATAATAAACTTTCCAGTGATTCAAATTATTTGATGAAATGAGACATTACAGCGTTCATTGATCTAAGTGCCTTTCCATAGGAAAAAGTAACTGCTCTCTTTAACATAAGAAGCAAAGATATTTGTTTATTTTAAACAACTACACAAAGATGGTCAAGATTAAGGTTGCAGTTCATATTATTTGTCTGTAATGTAGGTCCTGCATTTATTTATGGCTTAGCCTGAGAACTTCTGCATTTTTTTTTTCTTATTAACCTATAATTGTGTTTGTCTGTAATTCGGGGAAAACAAGTCCCATGTCTCACTTTGTTTTTTAGGAAAAACATGGATCATTAATTAGCAATGGCATGAGAGTGAAACGGACTTCAACACATGGCATGTGTTGAATTTACAAAAGAAAATGTTTTTCAATAATATATACACATTTATGTGGGGTTTTTTAAAGAGTTTTTTTCATATTTAAGAGCAATTATTTATTTAATTCTTTGTTTTTGTCTCTTGAGCTGTTCTTCAGACTACCTCTGGCCCTATTGATTGCATTATTGAATTTGCTTTCCACCAGATTTCATTTCAGCAGTAGTATGAAACAACCACAGTTAGCATTATTTGATATTCAAGTGAGTTTTTTTTATTTTGTGTCTTTTTTGTCTTATTTTTATTGGGGTGAAAAAAAAGAACCTTTTTTGGCCTTAAAGCGCTATTAGCACAAATGATCATGACTGTGAAGTTTGTCTAATTTTGGCGTCTATTGATAACTTCTGCCTGTCCTTATCTATGTATAAAAGTCAAATTGTTCTGGAAGTACAAGTAAAGGTGCTGCTTGAGTGACTCAAGTTCATGTGAAACTGAATTCCTGTGCAGCTGTTGCATACTTTACAGGAATTGTCTTGATGATCTGTGAACTGATTTGCTTTTTTTTTCTTTTCTTTTTTTAAATTGTATTAATTCCTTCTTATTCTTTTGGCTTTTGCAGATAACCAGCTCAAACCAAGCCAATCTGGTTTCCTTGTGCTGTCATCCTGCAAGATGGAGTGTCTCCACTGTGTTAATGAAGGCTGACCAGAAGGAATGAGATGATGTTCCCAAGTAGCCTTGTGGATCCAATAGCTGTGTTTCGGAGTGCTTTTTCATGACTATTGTGGGTGTATCTGTGGAAACATCCTAGCAAAACCTGCCTTTTTGTCAGGCAGGGACATGCAACTCTGAGACTGGTGTCAAAACAAGGACGGAGCCCTTCTTGTAAGCAAGGCAACGAGAAAAAGGGAAAAGCTATCTAATAGACACTTGGGTTACTTCAACTGCAGTGTTGGCTCATTTAAGTGTTCTCTGCACATTTTAACAGCAACACCTTTCCTCTGTTCTGTGAGGTTTGTCTCCCTCCCCCTCCCTAACACATCCTCCATCATTATTATTGGAGTGTCTATGGTTTGCATGGCTGGAGACTAACCGTGGAGAGGCCAGGGTATCACAAGCTTATGGATTTTGACAAGAGAGGGGGCAAGGGAGAGACAGAGGAAGGGAAAAAGATGTCTAAGACAGCAGGCAGCAGGACTGGACATGGGGGCAGGAGTTCCGGGACCAATTCTGGAGTTCTTATGGTTGGCCCAAACTTTCGTGTGGGTAAAAAAATTGGCTGTGGGAATTTCGGAGAACTGCGGCTGGGAAAGAACCTCTATACTAATGAATATGTGGCCATCAAATTGGTAAGTCCATCGCTCCTGAAATTGCACAGTAGGTATTTTATCATGATTTTTTTTTCTTTTTTTCTATGCATTGTTTATACTAATACACATCATACACCAGTTTGCATCATAAGTGAAATCTGCTTTTTTTTTTTTTTTTTTTTTTTTTTTTTTTTTTTCCCCTTCCCCTTCCCTTTTAAACCTTAAAACCAAAGTTCATTGTTTTCGGTTTTGAAGTGCAGCAGTCTCATAGTGCAGCTGACTGTCCTGAGAAACAGGAAG
This sequence comes from Xenentodon cancila, assembly GCA_014839995.1. Classification (NCBI taxonomy): domain Eukaryota; kingdom Metazoa; phylum Chordata; class Actinopteri; order Beloniformes; family Belonidae; genus Xenentodon; species Xenentodon cancila. Next base: position 8,209,960 of record CM026206.1, read on the forward strand.
TGAATAGGAGCCACCGCCTCCCCCTTCCCAGAGTTGACCAAGACCTGCTTCTTTTTATCACAGTGATGAAATGAAGTAGTTAAAAATATCCTCTTTAAAAAAACAAAAAAACAAAAAAAACAAGTTCTGTTTTTGACACTGACAATTCATTATGTATAAAGAAAGTTAAAACCAAAAGTGCCATTTCATATGCAAGTACTTGTTTATAGATATATATTTTTCTTTTTTTGTTTCTGCAACAGCACTGGCTTTGTGGCATTTGTATGAGCCGTGTTAAACCACATCAAATGTCAAGGTCTCTTGTTTTGATTGCACAACCATTTCCTCAGTATAGAGATCTCTCATCATACTTTCTTTACTCTATATGTGGTGTCACTTTTACAGGGTCATTTGTTGATAAATTTCTTTTGACAGTGCCTTAATATAATCCAGTAAAACTGGAAAGTCTTACTAATACTAGTATTTGTACTGCCAGTGTGAACATGTCGTCATTACTGCTGCAACTGCATCAAAGTTTGTAGGATTATTCATATTTCCTTCCCCTGCTGACGTTTTGTCTTAATAGCATTGATTGATTGCTTTGCTTACCACAAAGATGGTAAAGGTTAGCAAATAACTGTAACTGTATTTTCCACTCCCTTGAAATATTTAATTGTGCTTGTTGCGTCTTTACTTTTGCCCAAGAACCTCCCATCTGTTGTGTATTTTTATCACTATGGTATCCAGCTGTATCTGGGTGTCGGTAGGGCCATACTACTACAGGGATCGTATAGCCCCTCTAGACCCAGCGTTTATCCGACTGTATGATACAGAGAAGAGGAAGTGTTTATAAAATCACCATTAAGCTCTACAAAGCATGGCTAATTGTAAGGCCTGATTGTAAGGGTGTAATATCAATTTTTTGAAGTGGAAAGTTATTTTTTTTTCCCTCTTAACTAAAATATTACAAAAGCTTTGAAAATACAATGTATGTCAAATTGCACCTATTTCACAATTCCTATGTGATGTGGACTTATCTTATCAACATATATTGAACGTTCTGTTTTGCTGCTGAATCTGACATTGAGTTTCTCAGGGTAACCCAGGCTCTCTCACAGCTGTCTGTCCACATGTTTCTCTGTCGTTGATCTCCCAGCTCCCTGGGGTAACCCAGTGAATGTCTCTGCCTGTCTAGTGGGGCTTCTGTTTTGTCAGAGGCTGTTACTGAGCACTTCCTTCTGGACTAAATTATATGACAGCCCTGTAATCTATGGCCACCTGTGAATAGATGCTTGACATAAGTAGTACATCTTCTTATATCTGTCTCCTCAGAGATTAATGGACACTTGCAGGCAAAATTTAATGAAGTGGTTGCAAAAAAATTGTAAAATTATGTTTGCTTAAGTTAATCAGTACATTTTAAAGTTGCTGTTTGTTTCATATATAAATGGAGGAAATGGTGTAGAAAAAAAAATTAAACAACTTTCCCACGGGTCCTAAGTGATCTGCAGTTTAGTGAAACTTTAAGAAAGTATGTAAATTATTACTTGAACAAAGGTTTGCGACCTAGCAGGACACCTATAAAGGGACTTTTTAGATGGTGACTGTAATCTGGTTAATTTTTTATTTTATTTCCCCCCCCTTCTGCTGTGCAGTGGAGTGTTTAGGTTGCACCCTCCTGCAGCAGGGACAAAGGGGGATGCCACTGTCATCCTGTGATATCAGAGACAGATGTATGGTAGGCCAGCACTCAGGATCGTGTGCCAGTGGAGCTGTTGCAATGTTATTGTAAAAAAAAAAAAAACAAGGGAGAAGGAGGAAACTGCTGAGTGCTGAAAGGCTGTCTTTGTTGGCAGGCCTTGCAGACACACAGTGGTCCAGTCTTTGGTTCAGTTGTGTGCTTTCTCACACTGGCAAACTTATGTGATGCTGCAAGTAAAGTGTAGCCTTTTTACTTTCAAGGGGAGATCCCAGCATCTTAAAGAAACACTGTAATTTTAATTTACTAAGGATCCCTGTAGAAACGAATAACCGGATGTCTCTGTCACAACCTTCTAGCAACCCAGCATCTCCTGTTAGTGTGGTGATAATACTTTCCTATGAGAACTTTTAATTTATATTTTTTATTTTTGGCAATTGAAATATTTTACATATATTTAACTTAAAGCTTGCTCATCTTGATTAATCTTTCTCTTTCCCTGTATCTTCTTTCAGCTGTCGGATGTAACATTTTTAACCCTTTATTTTTGCTTTAGCAGCTGAAGTATGAGCATTTAGAGTTGATTGAGGTATTTGTCACATAATTGGTTTGTCACTGAGGGATAGAACATTCAGATGTAACCTTCCATTATTTATTTGTGGTATCATTAGTTGAGTATTATTAATGGCAATAGTCTCAGATTTCTCTTTGTGATTATGAGTACCTTTTAACCCCAATAAGGAGACTGTCAATTCTTTAAAAAAAAAAAAAGTTCCATATGAAGTCTTATCACTTTGCTTGGTATGCCTGAAAAGCGTATATCCATCATCGGGTGAAGCCAAGTACATTTTTGTATCCAGTAAGTAAGTTACTGCTAAAGAGGCATTTGATTGAGGTAGGTAATAAGAAACTACTCTTATTGCTGGTCAGTCTTGATACTTGGATAAAAATCTGAAGTGTTGTATCAAACTCTCCTGTCTGCCTCCCACTGAAGCGTAAGCAGCTCTAGTTGCAGTTTAGCTCAGCAGCTTACACAAGCTCGCCATGTGGCAGTTGTTGTAAAACTGTGAAGGCACAAAAGCCTTATCAGCATGTTTGGCTGGAATTAAAGTGACGTTTTGACGATTTAAGTTCTTCCTCAGCCTGCTTGGGCTCTGTAGAGTGCATGCTGGGTAGACTGGATAGATAAATCCGGGGATGTCAACAGCATACAAAAGCCTACATTCAGTCAACTAACTAATCCACTAATTAATCAGTAGCCAGCAGCAATGCTGTTCGTTCACAATCACACACACTGTTTTCTTGGAGATTTAGTTATAAAACCTGCACAGGAGTGTAAATGTCAGGAACTCAAAGGTAATGTGAAAGAGGTGTGGGTTTTTTATTTGTAATTTTTATTTTTTTCTCCCTTTTGGTACATCTTCATAAAAGCAAATGGTGACTCCATAAAATAAATGGGTTGAAACATGGAGTTGGGTGTGTGTCTGTGGTGCACTGAGTGCTGTATAATTGTGCCTTCAAAGTGTACGTCCTGGTTTCTGGCAAAGCACTGGTTGTATTTATCAAGACTGCCATGAGTTTGCACTTAAAAGACTGTGTCTAAACTTTGTTTGCAGCATTGTAATTGAAGTGGTAAACTAGAGCCAAAATAACTATGCCAGAATCAGATGATTGTAATTTTTGAAAAGAGCTAAAACCAAAACAACCTCAGTCTCTTGACTATCTCTCCGAAAGGCAGGGATAAGTTTCGACATGGATGCAAACTTTCTTTACTTAAAAAGGATAGATGGGGAAGATGAGTAAGAAATGGACATTTATTTAGTTTACATTACTTACCCATTTGCTTGTTTTATTTGACACCAGACAATAACAATTGGAATAACAGGATAGCCACATTTGTAGTTTATAAAATGAATAACGAACCCTTTCCCTTTTTTGCAACTGTCTTAAATGTTGATTTTCTGTTCCACAGCTCTGTTGCTCATTTTGGATTATTGACCGTTCAAGTGAATATTATTTACACCTGAGCTTTTCTGCTATGACATGTCAAACGGCAGAAATTGTTGCTGGCATTTACCCAATACCTTTTTATAAACTGGAATATGCTCTGAAAATGTTCAGTTAAATATCAATGACATTTTGAGAGACTGTCTCTTTCCCCCTCCTGTAGGGTCTGAGTAAAGCTTGTTCTGTAAGGCCATGTGCACGTTCAACTTTTATTTCAAAACAAAACGTTTGTTACAGTTATTACTGGTCTATACGTACACTCTAGGGAATTTGGGTTTTGATAAAGACATTTTGATCCGCTGCATCCCTTTTTCTTTCAGCATGTAAATGCTGCTATTGCTGTCTAATCTAAACTGTAAACATTTGGAAACTAAGTGTTTGCACCATGTTGTTTCATGTTTTCCTCTCCTGAGTCGCAACATATCCTGAATCATGTATCACCAGAAAACATACAAACAAGACAGACTGCCAAACGCTGCTGACTTCTTGTCCCTAGTATTGGCTCCTATGCAGCCAAAGTCTGTAGTTGATAAAACTGCATTGTCAAAATGCATCTTAAGAAAGCCACTATGCCTTGTTGTAAGAGCAGACAGCAAATGTTGTTTTTCCGTTTTTCCGTTTTTTTTTTTTTTGTTTTTTTTTTTCCCCCATGTTCGAGATAACATGGTGTGTTGTTTATGGTTCCAGTGCTATCGTTCTGTTCACTAAGCTGTAACACACTTTGCCCATAACCACACCCAAATGGAAATGTTTCAACTTGGGTGAAAGTTCAAACAATGACTATAGTTGCCTTGCCACTTGGACCACAGAAAGATTTTTATATTAAACACCAAAACATACATGTTTAAAAATCACTTGATTTCCCTGCCAGTTGGAGTGTCTAAAATACAGTACTTCGGGGTCTTTACTACAAGGAGATGAATGTGTCATTGATCAGTTCTGTCCAATTCCAGCAGTTTCAGATGATCCTGTTGGTGTTTAGCAGGCAGCTTGATGGCTCCATCTGTCTGTTAAATCTGAGTGGAAACTGGAGAAGTACTGGACACCAGCAAGCTGTGGTTCTTTGACCCCACTTGCTCTTTTGTACCACCTTCCCGCCACAGACACCTTTTTTTTTTTAATATGAAGGCTGCTTCAGTGTACACTCACTCACTCTAGTCAGTTGTTTAAGTCTAACCGTGCCAGGTCTGGCAGAACACCTCCAGGCAGGAAAAAAAAAAAAATGATGCAGTCCATGGGTTTAGAGATCACACAGTGATGGACTGCAAGGGATTTTCATTCAAGGATTTAAATGCTATGGTTAAATTTTACAATTATTACACTTTAAATGTTTTTGAGCTCCTAAAAAAGCAGGTAATTTGTTTAAAATGCCTGTAATTCCTAAATGGTAGATACCTCTTGAATTAAAGCTGCAAGTCTATACTTTTGATTGGATTTTTTTTTTCCTCCCTCCAAATCCATTGTAGAATAAAATGTCAAAATCATAAAAACTGTCTACTTTTGGAACTGACTGTATATTGAAATGTGCTCATTACAAAATTATGGTTATGTATCAAAAGTCTTTTTCTATACAGTGTACATGTTCTCAGTAGTACGGTGTGGGAATTATTGCCCTTACCGACTTTTTAAACTGTATTTCTTCTCTTTAATCTTTAAATTTACTTTTTTTTTTTTTTTTTTTCTATTTTTCTTTTTTTTTTCTTTTTTTTTATTGATTCTCAGTTACTGGCAACTTTGTTGATGGTAAATTTTAAATGTTGTGATCTTTGAGTACACCATCTGGACACTTGCAGTGTAGTATGCAACAACGTAAACGCAAGTATATGCCCTCCAAAATAAGTGTGAGGGTACAAGTACCCAATTTGGAGCATGGGTCATATAAATTGCATTGCTAGTTGCATATTGTGAAATGGTTAACTGGGAGCAGGCAAAGGCCAGCTGCTATTCTGGGCCTTGTGCATAATGCTGGGTCTGTTCGTCTGGTCGTGCTGGAATCAAGGGTGTCTACATGTACAAGTTGGCTTCATAGATGACAAACACCAGTGTTTTTATATACATATAGTATACCATCCCTCCTATTGTTATGTTTTAAAACATGATCTTCCCCAAAGGGAAGTCTATAACTTGATCACAATATCCCATCTTGTATCTCAGTTTTGATCTGAACCTGCCGATATCAGAACTTTGAAACAACTAAGTTTTCTGGGTTTTTTTTGGGTTTTTTTTAATGCGAAGGGAAAAAAAATATAGGTAATATAAAATGTATAGGTAAATATATTTAGAGTAAGATGGATTACCAATGTAAATATCTTTGAAAGCGAAGTTGTAGTTCAAGGGAAAAGGTGTCAGTGGGCTTTTGTCTTATCAATTTGATGTTTACTTTATCCAGTCACTTATCAGTTATGCCCATTCTCAGCGGTGGAAGAGGAAAAATCAGTTTTAGCATATGTGGAAAACTAAAATCTGTCTTAGCATATGTGAAATTATATTCAGTCAGTTAATCTCTGGAAGAGGACTGTACGCTACTGATGGGTTGCTTCATCTACAAAGTCTTTTGGAGGTCAGCCCAGGTTAAAATATAGAAACCAGCACCTAATCTGTGATGACATAATCATGTATTTGTGCAAGCTTGAATTATTTTTCCCTTAAGAGTGATGCTTGAAGAGCAGGGCTATATCTGCTCTAACACCCATCTGCAGACTGCTGCAGCAACAAGACATGATTCTGTTTTCTGTATTTATTCTTAGTAATGTTCACAAATCTTCAAAGCATTTTAGCAATGACCAGTGGTAAGAAAAGATCATTTATCACTCTTTGTTACCATTTTGCCAATACAGTTGCTATTTTAATTTGACTGAAGCCGGTCGAAGATCATGGCTGCTGCTCTGTTAACTGGCTGTTTTGTTTTGGGAATGGTGGATATATATATTGTCATGGAGGCTTAGTTTTCAATATTGTCAAATCAATTTTACCAAATGAAATGTAGTATGAATTAAGGATGGGGGGGTTAACCTATCCTGAGGTTTGTTTTTCAGGGCGTCTGTTACAAGTACATGGTACACCCATTGGGGCTTTCTCTAAGCCCAAGAGTATTTTGTGTGGTGTACCAAGGTAGTGATGAACCCACCCCACCCCCCCCCTTTTTTTAAAAAAAAAAAAAAAAAAAAAAAGAAGACGTTGGGGCATACGCGTAGCCACGTATTTAGACCTTGATTCTGGTACTGACACTGGCCAATGATGCACTGGTTGGCAGAGATACATCAGCTTCTGTGTGGACAGCCATGGCTGCTCCCACTGTGCAGGAACATGTTGTCCCAGGCAGGGGGAACAGTATTGCACTCACATCCGGGTCGCCAGGCATTATGGGCCTGGCCCATGAGTGATAACTTGAAAACATCAGGACTCCCTAAGGATGTGATATGCACCATAGTGTAAGAGTGTTCTCTTAAAGGTCCCTATGACTGTAAAAGGAGGGTGTTTGAGGAGTGGCGTCACAAGAAGGGACACATCTCCTTTCAGTGCTCGGTTGGGAGGAGTTAATTGACAAAGCCTTTTCTACTGTTTAAAGTGTACTTGGCTGCCATCATTGTGTGCCACGTGGGCTTTAAAGGTAGAACAGCCAGCCAGTGTTTTTTTTTTTGGTCTGCCACTTTTATTAAGGGAGCGCGCAGGCTGCTCCTGGTTTCCAGGTCCCTGGTGCCCCCATGGGACTTTGCTGTGGTATTGGAAGGTTTATCCAGACAGCCACTGGATAACATTGACCACAAACACGTGTCCTTTAAGACTGTGTTACTGCTGGGTTTGGCATCAACCAAGGTTGTTGGAGTGATATTCATGCCTTATCAATGCATTGCTCTCACTTTGCACTGGTGGGTGATTGGGTTTCCCTTATACCCAGCTCAGCCTTTTGTGGCCAAAGTGGTGGGCTCGTTCTTTACCATTGTCCTTAGAGCATTTACTCAGCCACCTGAGTCTTCAGCCAAAGAGCAGCAGCCAAGTGTACTGTGTCCAGTATGAGGTTTGCAGACTTGCGTGGACATGACTTGAGGGCTTTTGAAGGTGTGGCCAACTCTCTATGGTCCTACCCCTATGGGGTTTGGCCCACAAAACAAAAGTAGTGGCTCTCACACTGGATTGTGGGAGCCATAGCTTTTGCCCACAGTAGTCGGTTTGCATGCACCTGCAGGTCTGCATGCACACTCCACTCGTGGCATGGCTGCATACTGGTCTCTGCATAATGGCGCTTCCATTCATAACATTTTTGCAGCTGTAAGATGGTCTTCACTTCTCAGTGTTTTGATCGATTTCGTAGATTGGCAGTTTCTCTTTTCAGTATAAATCATGCTATGTTGAGCTCAGGGCTGTCAACCAAAGCAGAGTGCCACTGCTAGAGCTCTAGTGGTTGCTTGACATAAGCTGTCTGACAATATGGGAGTCTCCACATCCCATTGTCAGACATTGAAAGTAGTGCTATGAATGAGAACTTTAGGTTATTCACATAAGCCAGGTTCTCAGATTAGCAGGAATAAGATGGCTCACTGGTCAGCCCTTCTTGCTTGGCGGAGCAAGAGGAGGTGCTTATTTTGAATGATGTTTCATCCTGGCACATGCTATTTATAGGATGGTGTCGCATCATCGTGATCACCAGCCAATCAGAATTGGTGTAATGAGATCATGTTTCTGAGGAATACATGAGGGGACGTATCCCATAGTGAGACATCTCACTCATGCTACTCTGAGAACCGGGGTTACGGGGTTATGTGAGTACCCTAAATTTTTCTTTATTCTTAACAAATGTCTCATCAGAGACTTGTTACATAACGTCACATATACAGTGACGTTTTTGTTTGTTTGTTTGTTTGTATTTATTCATTCATTCAGTCATTCATTGGCCTTGGTACACTGTCACATGACTGCAGTGTGGAACAGCCGAGGTAGAAAGGTTACCTGAACAGCAAGTCAGACAGGGACGACCCTTTCTGGCCTGTGGATCAGATGACCTGGACACAACCCAGCACTATAGGCAAAATAGCGTGACTCTCTGACGTCACACCTATTCACCACAAATTCCAGTAATGTTACAGTTTAAAGGTTCACCATTGAAATTGGGAAGTTGTAAAATGATCTTCTCCATATTCTTATAAAGTGACAAATGATATCAAGGCATGCTAAGAATCAAATGTTTTTTTTTTTCACTTCATAGTGCAAAAGCATCTTCAGCTTTGAGAATACGCAGGCATAAGGGACTGAGAAAAAGTTATAACTAGGTAGTAGCGCTGTGCAAGTAATCACATTTTAATTGTCGTTTCAGTGTTTCCCAAAACAATTGTGATTTATGATTTTTCCTCCCACAAATGAACAGCCCTATTGGGTAGGATTTTTTTCTAAAAGCAGTAAACCTAAAACAATCTTTACTGAAAAAAAAAAGAGGCAGGGGGAAATATAGTTAAACTGTAATATTTCTGCAGGAGTTTGTCCATGGAGCAGATCAAAATATATCAGATGTGCAGGAGGCTGTGAAAAAACCTTGTAATATGCAAAGATGTTACGTCAGATATGTGCAGCTTGAGCCTGGTCATTTACACAGCTATAGCTTAGCCCATCTGCTGGAAATACAGATGAGTCCTAAGTATGTAAAGCTGCCATAAGCCTCTGTTTCCCATTGTAAGCTGTTTTAAAGGGTCCTGCGGTTTTGTGCCATCTGTTTTTACTCGTTATTTATATTTTTATATATTTTTCTGTTCCTCTCCTCTCTGCCATGGTCTGAGTTGTTTGAGATGTGGTTGTCTGTTTTCATGTGGGAGGTGGATGATGCTGCAGCAGTTCTGAGCTCCACCTCCCAGAACAGTCACATGTCTTCCTCCCACAGGCTTCCACTCCTCTTTATTGCTTCCCATCGTCCACTCTGTTTATTTTTTGTTTAATGCACAGTATCATTGCACTTCTCTGGATAGCTTGGAAGTTGGTCACAGCAGTCATTCATCATTTTTTTTTTTTTTTAATTAATTAATTTTTTTATGAATGACTGGATGAATGAACGCAAATAAAAGTAGAGAGGAAATCGGAAAAGATTTTAGACTGGCACTAGTGATTATCACAACTGGGAATCTTTGAATTTTCTTGAACTCCTGGATCACTGACAAATGCCTTCAATCTATGGTTGATTTTTTTTTTTTTCTCTGCTAATTTGTTAGATGCAGAGTCACTGTAAATCTATTTATTTTGACCCTTTTTTTTCCCTAATGAGAACATGACCCTGGGCCCCCCTAGCATACTCTGATTATATGCTTCCCATTCTTCTTCAATGATCATTTGTTCATTTGATTATGATAAATGGACTCATTGACAAAACTGTTGTAAATTGTCTAAGCCTACTTAAAAGTTCAAATAATCAGATCTGTCATTGCATTGTCACTGTCATTGAATTTTCATTAGAAAACAGTTTTGAGTAGTTTTGGAAAAGTTGTTGTAGTTTATGAAGAGTTTAATACTGTATAAACTATAGTTAAAAGTATTTGTGAAGATATCGTCTCTGTTGCTGCTTAACCTACAGACAAAATGATAGATTTTTTTTTTTTTTATGTACTAAATGTTTCATTATTTATTTATTTTTTTCAGCCCGTTTTGAACTTTTTAAATCAACACTTGACGTTAAAGAGAATCTTTCAGTATTGTCTGGAATTGCTGGATTGTCCTTCAGATGATACCAACACAGACAACAGTAGTAAATATTGTTTAAGGACAGCATAGCCATTTATCTCTGCTTCTATCCAACCTCAAAACATCAGAACAACTTTGGTAGCAATCCAGTTATGTAAAATGGTTAGAAAAGGATGGAATGTCCCTTACTGTGTTGAATGTGACTCACATTTTGCATTCACACTCCAGTGTGATAGAAGGGCACCAGAAGAAAAGATGATCCAGAGTTAATAAAGGCCTAATGGACTGAATGTTATATCTTAACAGCCTTTCAGCTTTCAGTCTTGATTTGAAACAGAAGTGCTTTGGAATAAGATGTACTTTTAAACAAGTGCACACAAGAGTAAATCTTCCAATAAGCTGCTCTTGAAATGTTTTTAAGTACATAAGGTTTTAGATATTTAAATTTTTTCCACTTAAAAAATTACATAATTTTGCCATTACCACAGCATAATTATGATCTTACTATTACCCAGAGAAATCTTGATTATGATCTGTTTTTGTCATAATTGAGCAGCACTGGTTATGCTGAATTAATTGTCCAAAATATTGGTGTGTTTTGAAAACACAGTTTTCATGTTCCCTCATTCTCTTGAGTGACCCAAATATTGCCAACATTTACATTTTGCTAGTTTATGAAAGTGTTACATCTTTGATTTGGAATTTTAACATATCTGTAGTTAAACTAATTTATGCATGTATTTAACATATAATTGGGTGTTTTCATGGTACACAACATTTAAAATCAACTTTTCTTTCTTTAGTTCAGCATATTTAGAGTAACACATTTCACATCTTCAGAACCTTGCAAAGTGGTTGCAAGTTGCTACAATGTGAAAATGGCACTCTTTACTGCTGGTAAGGACCACAGGCTTAGTAGAGCTGTTGAAGATTAAGGAAAGGAATTAATTTGGGTGTGTTGGTTCTCTCCTCCTCAGATTTGTCACTATTGCCCTTGTCATCATGAGAGTGTGGCTAATCAGATTGCATTTTAGGTTGTGAAGCCTGTGATATAATGAACAGTAAGACCTGGTGGGTTGATTATCAGCCATGCCATCACAATAGCCTGCTGTTTGCCAGCTGGAGCTGCTCTTTATCCCCTCACATCTCACAGTCTGACCTAAGACTTTAAGGAAAACCTTATATTGTAGCTAGTCAACCTTTAAGGCCTGAGGCATCCCATACCCATATGTTGCCTCATGTCTTAATGACTTAAATTGCAGAGTAAGACAAGTGTGATGTTTGTGAGATTGTACTGCGCAAACACTTTTCTTTTGTCTGGGTAAGTCTCTTAATACATTATTTGTATTTTTATTGTATTAGATTTACAATTGTCTTTCACTGAATGAAAGCCAGGATTGATATATTTTGGTTTTTGTATGATGACAGCCCCAGATGTACTGATTTATGTGCTGTATAACTAACAGCCTCCTACTTTCTCTCTTTCAGGAACCCATCAAGTCCAGGGCACCACAGCTCCATTTGGAGTATAGATTTTACAAACAGTTGGGAAGTTCAGGTAAGATGAGTGCTATTTCTGAATTGTAAATGTATAATAAACAGCTCAATACTTAGTTGAATGCGATCAAGCACTTTCACTCTGGAATGCAAAATGAGCACTGACCTTTTATTCAAAAACGTAAACTGGCAGTTTTGGTGGTCTAAGTGTGTGATTGTATTGCTAAAATTATAAAACAATGTTTTTCAAGTTCTTGTTTTAATGGTGTGATGTAATTTGAACGTTAGATAAGGCAAAAGTATAAGATGTTATGCAGTTAGTGTTCAGTCTGGGTTTCATGTAAAAATTTTTATCACCATCTGTCATCTGTCTTGTTAATTTTATAATTTAGTTTTCCCTCTACTTTGCTGTGTTAGATTTCTAATTTCTACCTGGAAAAAGAATTGCATAAACACAGAGCACTCACCAATCTATAGGAAACAGAATTTTACTGTACAAGGTTGTTTTTATCCATGGGATCTAATGCATTTGGTCATTTCTAACTTCCTCTTTCCACCGTACCTCTTTTAAAGTGCCCAGTCTTTCTTTTCCCACAGAACATGTTAATGCACTCTGATAGGAATTACATTTTGCTAACGGTTGTTGGGAAATGTTACAAAAAATTCATTCACATGAAAATTGCAATTCATATTCTTAGCAGTTCTGAATCGATTTAGAATTTTCAAAATCGTTCTTTAAATTGCACAAATTCAACCCCTGCTGCTGTTACACCAGGCTGAAGTGCACCACACTCCTGCACCCATACAGCAATTTAGCCGTCTCCAGTGTTGCCAACTAAGCGACTTTGTCACTATGTTTGGCGAGTTTTCAGACCCCTTTAGTGACTTGTTTTCAAAAAATCAACTAGTGACAAATCTAGTAACTTTTCAGGTGTCATTGAAAACTTTTGGAGACTAACGTGAAAGCGTTTATTGCTCTCACTCTGCTCAACAAGCAGCTGGTGCAGATGTTGACCCCTCCCTGGTACCAAAAGAACTCTTAGGTGACCCAGTCCTCACTCAGCAGTCCTATCTCAGATGCAGGCACAGCAGGAGGCGTTCACCACTTCGCATCCAGACTGACTGTAAATGAATTGTGCATCTGTTGTCTAGAATAGCTGAATGCTCTCTCTGCATGCCTGGCACTAGTGTTGCTACAGAGATATTCTCTTCTGTAGGTGATGTAATGACAGCACAGTGACACGCTCTTACTCCTCAACATATTGATCAGCTTCTATTTCTGCAGAAGAACCCGGTTATTATGAATGAGCAGTACTTCTACACATAAAAAAAAATGACTGAACCGAAACACAGTGCAACATTTTCTACAGCTTTATTCATTTTATACATTTTTTTTTTTTACAAGTTTATCCTTATATTGACATTTTTTGTTAGAAACTTTCAAAGATGTGAAGACTGATACTGTAAGCCTGTAAATTTATACAGGATATTTTTTTTTTTTGTGACAAATGTCTGGTATAAATGTTAAATTTAGTCTAAGAATATCTTTTGTTCATATAAGTATATAATCTACAATACAAACTTTCTTACACCATTCATCTTTTTAAATGAAACAAAAAGCATTTGAATCAACCCAGTTAAATACTAGAAACAGTAAACGTGATATTTATGACTGTTTGCATTTCTAATGAAATTGTTTTACAATGTCAGTGATTCACTTAAATATTTTGGAGACAGTTTGCTTTTGGACACTTTTTTACTTAAAGGCTTTACTGTGCAATGCAACTTAATGCTTTGCCCATATCAGTATGGGTAAATAAATACACGTACAGTACCATTTTTAAAAAAAAAAAAAAAAAAGTAAAACGTTAATGTATTTAAGCCACTGCTGACTTCGTCTGTGAACTTTTATTTTGTACTATTTTGATATTGTGTGTAGTGTTCTCATCTGTATAACGATACAAATTTGAAAGCTTATATCCACAGCCCTGTGTAAATGCAATTATGCCTGTGCTCATTTCCAAGGGTTTAGGTATCAGGGCAAAGAAATTAATCTGTATGTGCCTACTTTTAAAGTGATTAAGAACCAGTTGTACCACAGCACATTAAGAGGATAATGGGAACCAGGGGCTGCTAATGAAGTGCACTGGATTAATTGATTATTACCAAGCGTGGTCACCTCTATAACAGATGTTTTAGCATCTTGCTGTACCGAGCATGCATTTGTGTGTTAACATGCTGCCAAAAAGACATTGGCAGTAATCGGCAGTAGGTTTGAGGCCATTTCCAAATCATTTGCGTTTATTCTCTAGTGTCTACGTCTGAGTAATCTTTGTCAACGTTAAACACAGTTGCCAGTCTCCGCAAATGTGGATTCTGTAGGGCGTGGAGATGCTTTTGAGAATGCACGGGAATGTGAGGCATGGTGGCCATGTTGGTTGCAGTGAAATATGATAGACGCCAAGCTGGGAGAAGATGAACAGGCAAATAAGTTGTCAATGAAACCAAAAAGGCATTGTCTAAGGGAGTTTGTGATTGGTTTATATCCAGGTGGGATACAAAGAGTGGAACAATGACCCTGATGTGTGACCCCTGTTGAAGACACCTGATATGTTTTGATTTTTCTCTTTTTTTCTTTTCTTTTTTTTTTTTTTTCCCCCTTGTGGTGTGAGTACAAGTATAGCTGAGCAATTTGTTAATAACTCTTTGGATATATGTGGTTTACAAATGGCAGGACTTGCAAATCCATCTAACGCTGTTAGAGAGATCTGTGGAGTCGACAAAATACAATGCAAATGTCAAGTCTCAAGTTTGACAACTTAAACTAATATGCACACAATGAAATTGTAGCAACAACTCATGACAGCAATTCAGGAGTTAAAAAACCCCTGCTGCATTTCATTTCTTTTAATCACATTATGTAGAAAGGCTTCAAGATAAATAAGCTTTAATAACTTTTAAATAAACTTTTCTACTAAGAGCAGAACTGAACTGTAGTACAGTTTAACACATGTCTACAAATGACATTGGCATGCTTAAGGCCTGAAGTAAACAAGGTAGAAGGGGACAGTGAAATTACACTGCGTTGCTCTACATGCTTATGTTTTACATGTGCAAGGCAGTGAAGTACTCCCAGCATTTCTTTTTGTTCTATTAAAGTCATGTGAAGCATTGCTGCACTAAGACGCAATCTCACATTTTATAGACCTCGATTGGCACATACTACTACTACTACTGCATTAGGGTTTAGTTTTTGTTGAAGTAGTAATGAAACCATGCGGTCGTGTGTTGTGGTTCATGCCTATTTACATAATTGTAAGACCTTGTTGGAAGCAGCTGACGTTTGTATTCAGTTTGTTAAACCTTTTTAAAGGACTATATATAAGGTAGGATTTATAAAATTTCTTTTTACTTATCTGAACGTTATTCTTATTGTGCCTGTTTTTAAGTGATTCTCCTTTGTCTGACAAATGAAGTGTGTGATAATGATTTGTGGCAGCAATTTAATATGTGGCCCCAGTAAAAGCTCTCCACTGTAGATAAGGAGTTGGGGCATTAGGGCAACCCTTGACTATTTATAGCTGGACCTCTACAAGCATTCAGGCCATTATGGTGTCTACTTGGATAGGTTCCCTGGTCTCCCTAGTTGCAGGATCCTCTGCCTCAGTGATTGACTGTCCTCCCTGCAGTTTGCAAGAAAATACTCTAGCATCCATTCCAGTCTTTCTCTCTTTCTCAACTCATCTTGAGTCATCTGCATACTAATCCCATATTTCCAATCTATTTTTTTCATTTCCCAAGAAAGTCACTTTGTGCTGACCACATTTACACACCTCCAAGCTTCAAAGCCTCACCTCAAAGCATTTGTTATTAGCAGGTTTTATTTATTTTCTGGATCTGTGTTATTCATTTTATAACACTTGTCATTATTTTCTAACTGCCCAAAACACTATACATGCAAACAATTTTTAATATTATATTTGGCAAACAGTCATTTTTATTTTTCATTAGCAAACACTTAATAATAATTTTTAAAAAAAACATCCCAAAAATTGTACAATCACGTCTGACTTAAAGCACCGCACAGACCTTTTATGTTGAAGTTTAAAGAATATTTGCTTCAAATTAATTATTCTCTAGCTGTTGCGGTCTTCTGTCCCTGCACATAACAAAAAACATTCAAAGTAACTTTTCAAACCGGTTCTTGTTGCCTCTTGCAACAACTTTTTATACAGCACTAAGTCACAAATCAACAACAATGTATTGAACTCAGAGCAGCAGTTGACATCAAAGCAGAGGTGATTGAGGAGCAAATGAGAGTGTAACCAATTATTAGACCAAACAAGAATAATTCAGGACACTGTCCTAAAAGTGACTTAACCTCCAGTTCTTCAGGGGGCCTGGTGAGCTTAAAATGACAGAAGCTCCTTTTGGGTGTTAAGACAAAAACACATGAGGCCATGTCATGGTATACTTTGTATAGTACTTGTGATTGTTTTGTTTTTTTACCTATAATTTTACAAGACTGTTTTGTTTTTCTATATTCCCTTTCCCTCTATATTGTTTGGGTTGTGTTGTTTGACACCATGTTTGGATGCTACCTGTTGTGCTTGCTCTCATTGGCTAATAGAGTATTCAGTTGGAGGCAAGAATTGTAAATGTCAACAATGCTTGATATTTACAATTCAAGATCAGGGAGGTTGGTACTCCAGTAAGAGCAGAAAGATAATCTTATTTACGCCACACACTTGGGGATTATATGGTAAAATGCATTTCTTCACACCGGGCTTAAAGACCTCTAGTGTGGTAGTGTCTTCATATGTATCTTTTCAAACACAAAGTGATTTATTTTAAAACAAAGTATTTACCCTTTTAAAAACTTGATGTGCAAAGGCCTTTGATCAGTGTGTGTCAACACCTACATAAGCCTTAAAGTAACTGAATTTACCATCTCCCGTCTCATTTCTCATGATCGTCTTTCTGCCTTTGGTTGTTTCTTTTGGTGCATTTAAGACAACCATGCCATCATTTCCACAACTGAGATATGTCTGGCCTCTACTTGATGACTTTGCAAGAAGTGTAACTTAACTAACATGGGAGGAGTCAAGGCATTGGACTGATCTACTTATGTTGTCAACTTGACTGAATGGGGACATGTGACCCTATTAGTCTTGCCAAACCCAAGAGCCTCAAATATGTCATAGCATGATCTACTCAGCACTTAACACCCATCAGGAGCTTATCTGCACACTGTTAATTCTCTCATGTCATGAGCAGATCCAAGCTGTTGGGAACTCTGCCACCACACTAATATTTGTGAAAATTGACAATAGACCTGGTGTTTCATTTGCTCCTAGTGGCAATGGCAATACTACTGAGTAATCTGGATTGCCCAGTAGTGCACCATCAGATCCTAGCTATTTTTAGACACACACTGCATCACCTCTCAAGCCACCTGGCTTTTGTGACGGCATACCCTGCCAGGTTAAATATAGCATAAATATAGGGTAATATGGTGTTAAAAATAGCAAGTAACTGTCAGCAGAAATTACAGTAAGCAAATATGTAAAGTGTGTGTGTGTGTGTGTGTGTGTGTGTGTGTGTGTGTGTGTGTGTGTGTGTGATAATAAAAAAAAATATATATATGTGTACACACACATGTGTATATCTTTGTTTTTTAATGATCTCCTGCCTACTGTGTACTCTAGAAATACACCACAGTGCTGTCTGAATAGAAGTGTGAATGTGTAATACATGGGAAATCTCTTGTTGATTCATACATCCATAAACTGGCAACGGTATCCAAACCTGATAACATTAGATTTGCTGGAGTTCACATATAAACACTGACTCAAACTAATACAACTGTGGTCAGGAGAATGGCTTTAGGTAGGTTTCCACTACTTTATGGCTGATCTCTCATTAAAAGGCGTTTCAGGGATTGGTTTTGCTTTTCAGGAATATATCTGTAACTGTATGGATGTTGGTAAAGTTGGTGTCATTTAAGAAAGTTTTCTTTAATGCCATTAAGTGGTTTCAACATGCCTGTAAATGTTAAAAGGCCCCATTAACTTTCTTGATAGAATGCTTTGCTATGTAATTCAGATAGGATCTGTGATTATCATATTTTGAGCAAATTGTACTGCATACTCATTCATGCCATGTGGGGAATACAACTTTCTGGTAAAATTAATAACATAATGAAGACAAAAGTATGTGTATAGATATATATTTTTTTTTTTTAATTTCGTGCTAGTGGTCTGCAGCCTCATGGCATCTTGTGATTGAGCTTTTGAGCGGTGTCGCATTTGTAGCTGTAGCTTTAGTAAGTGCAAGCCTAAGCACAGATCATATTTCAACCTTGTGAGAACATCTCTCAAAACTGGGCTTATTGAAAGTCACTTCTCCTTCTTTCCCTCGTCCTCCTCTTAGTGCACTCCATATCTAAATCTTTAATATGCGTTTCTTCCCCTTTCCCCTCCACTCTGACCGTGTCCTCTTTTCTTCAGCCCTCCCCTCTTCGACCCTTAACTCTGACATTTCATTGTAGGGCAACATTGTGTTCTGCCACCATGATGCAGCCTTCCCTCCGACTGTCGCCTGAGAAGGCCTGCCTACAGATACAAAGGGTGGCTTGTCTGAAATTGTCAAGACAGCAGGGGTCAGAGCACCACTGACGTTGGCTCACAATGAAAGAATAGTATGAGAGCATTTTTCACAATGATGAACACATGGTTTTTTTTATAACTATATTTAGATTATATAATTGAATTGGAGAGATTTATCCAAACGGGCTTTTTTATGTGATTTTATTGAATCCTCCATTTCTGTCAAAGGGAAAATATTGCAATATATAGAAATTTCCTTTATTTCTATTTGGTGAGATTTATTTTTATATCCAATATGAACTCATGTCACACTGCATTTTAGAATTTGAACAAAAATCATTTTAAACCATGTGCCCCTGGCTTTTTTCTTTTTTTTTTAAATTTTTTTTTTTATAGCCAGTCATTTTTAGACTGTGAGCACCGGTCTTTGCTCACATCCACCAGTAGAAGATTATAATGCATACTGGGCTCTTTTCCTGTGATGACTGTGCTTTGAATGCCCTCTAGATTTGGGCCAAGCTTTGATGAGTCAGCCTCCCTGCCTATGATCTCCTGTCACAGATTCCTCTGTTGTGGACATCATTACCAGAAAAATCCTAGAGGCCAAAGTGCAGACAGGTGTGCGTTGGAACATGCACATGCATGAATTTTTGGTAATGTCACTATGCATTCTTGCATATACAGTGGAGCTGTTCCAATGTGTGGACTGGATATGGAAGAAAACGGAGGTCAGTCTGAGTGTCAAAACAGAATCCTGCACTCTTGGGATAGCTCCTCAGCTAAAGGGCAAACTTGATAAAACTTGATAATAAAGCAGAAACTATCAGCCTGGTTCTGAGTTCATTTAAGATCCAGTGTCATTTTCTGAAACTGGCGTGTTTTAGTTCATCCTATTGTCCAACTTTTAAAAATGCTTATGGAAGATGGTCCACCCTTCTAGGCTGATCTTTCTACATTGTTCAAAAGTTCAACATTCACCATTGAGATGGGTATAATTCTTCTTTTTTTATTTATGCATTTTTTTTTTATGTGCCCTTTTCTCTTAGTTGAGAAGAATAGTAACACCAAGCCACTTCTGTTTCTGACAACAGAAGCAGGCTCAAGGGTGGTTTGTCATTGTTGCTGATTGTCGCTGATGAGTAGTGTACCGCTGTTTCCTTTGAACAGACTTTAAAGACTTTAAAAATGTTGCATTTTTACATTGTTCAATCCAGCAGTTTAGCTTGGTGGCTTTTGTATCCCACACCAAATATGACATTACCAAAATGGGGATGGCAATTTAAGCAAAAGTGCAAGTGAGGAAACTATAAAGGTGTAATGTATAATATCGACTTCATTTTTCTGTCTCAATACAGAGGGAATCCCTCAGGTGTACTACTTTGGTCCCTGTGGAAAATACAATGCCATGGTTCTGGAGCTGCTTGGGCCAAGTCTAGAGGACCTATTTGACCTCTGTGACCGCACGTTCTCCCTGAAGACCGTCCTCATGATAGCCATACAGCTGGTAAGGCCTGGAAGAGGAGAACGGCACGCGCACCTATGAATAATCTGCTGTTTTTATGTCAAGCTTTATAGAAAAGTGCATTTTGAAATCTTTTATAAATGTATTTATTTTAGTTGTCAAAAGGCTTTCCAGATTTATCAAGGACAAGTTAGAAACCATGTTTCATAGGTTTGTGCTGAAATCATTGGAGTAATTATATCCCAAAACAGGATTTAAAATAAGTGGAATTAGCTTTTTGTGCTACAAGTATAATCTGGTTCTTTAGGGGAAACCGGGCATTAGATTGGACTTTTACCTTCTGGTGCGACATACTTGACTAAGTCATCTGTCTTTTGTATAGTCATCTCTATAATTTTGGAGGTGAGAAAATAAACGCAAAACCAGAGGGTGAAATCGCTGTCCTCTGTACTCCAAATACTTTGCTTGTTGTTGTTGTGGTGGGGTCCCCCCCCAAAAAAAAATTGTTTGTCTGATAAATTTGATGAAAAAACTTCACATTTTTGAATGCTAATATTGCTTCACTGTTTGCTTGTCTAGATAACACGGATGGAGTATGTTCACACCAAGAGTCTGATCTACAGAGATGTGAAGCCAGAAAACTTTCTTGTTGGACGGCCTGGAAGCAAGAGGCAGCACACCATTCACATCATCGACTTTGGTCTGGCCAAAGAATACATAGACCCTGAGACCAAAAAACACATCCCCTACCGGGAGCACAAGAGTCTGACTGGGACGGCACGCTACATGAGCATTAACACACACCTTGGAAAAGGTAAGTCTCCAAAAGTGGGCTGTCTTGTAGTTAGATTAAGGACGGACACACACACACACACACACACGGACACACACACACACACACACGCACACACACACTAGCTGAGTTGCACCATGTTGAGCCCAGGCCCGATTGACCCTCTCTCCCAATTCCCCTGCTAGCCTACACACATTACTCAAATCTCAAGACATATGCTTGTACCTACTCTCACCAGCCACTTTATTAAAGCGTTCAGTGAGCGTGTCATCAGTTGATTACACAACAGATCCACATGACACTACTCTGGGACTTATTTTGAGTTGTTCTGGTCACATACAGCCCTCTTTTAATATTTGAACTTCTGGATTATGCCGCCACGCTGTTGAATAATCTTGAGGAACTGCCTCATTTATCATGCATATGTTGCGTTTAGACCCTTGACAAGTGTGCCAGAGATGAAGGAATCATGCTGTGCTTGAGCACCGAACAGAGCACTTATACTGGCAACATTAATGGTATGAAATGTGAAATGCCAAGTGTGAGTGCACCCTAATGCGGCTTTCAGACACAAAACCTGTTTAACACTTTACACAGCAGGAGGGAGAAAATTTGAATATTTAGATGGACTTTTAAATGCCATTAAATAACTACCGAGACTCATTTGCACTAAACAGGATATTTAAGAACTTCTACCCTCTTTATTCAGAAGCTGACAGGTTCCTCCTGTAATGTCTCTTCATTTCTGATTCTAGATCCCAACTGCTCACAGCGCTGGAGGGCTGTGAGCAGTTTGGATTATGAGCCAGTTGGCAAGTCGCACATGTCAAAATATATCCATCTCTCTCACTCATTGCTGTCCCGGCCAGAATCAAGAGAGGCTGAGACACTGATGACCTGTGGAACTGGCTTAAGGTTCTGTAGCGTTCACTGACCCAGCCACTTACATGCTGCAGGTCGGCTGCTCTTCCACAGCATTACTCCTTGACAGCTTGATAGTTGTCCCATATGAAACCCTTTCACTTGATGCTAGTTTAGTGGTGATGATCAACTGTTTTTTTTTTGTTTTTTTTAGTAGTAATATTAGTTTACTAATCACTTACCATTTGCTCCTGTAGACGGCTCCATAGGGTTCTTAAACAGTTTTATGTTAGATTAATGCATTGGCATTACCGATGTGCAGAGAAATTTATTCAAAGCAGATGCCCAACAGTTACTTGA
Organism: Xenentodon cancila; assembly: GCA_014839995.1. NCBI lineage: Eukaryota > Metazoa > Chordata > Actinopteri > Beloniformes > Belonidae > Xenentodon > Xenentodon cancila. Next base: position 8,231,886 of record CM026206.1, read on the forward strand.
TTTTTGTTGTCGTTACAGTTTGCTGTCATCTCTTTTTCCAAATGTATTGCCTTTTTTAAATTGTGTTCTGATGTATAGTCATGTTTGCATACTTGGCAAATTAAAAACTATGTAAGTTGTGGTTACAACACACTAAATGCTGTTTAAACTTCCAAACGATATTAGTTTTTAATAACAGCAGCAATAGTAACATCTTGGGTGAGGCCTTAAATTAAAATGGCAAGATTTATATGTATAAAATGGAATTTATCACTATGTTCCTGTTTTGTTTTTTGTTTTTTCCAGAGCAAAGCAGAAGGGATGATCTGGAGGCGCTGGGTCACATGTTTATGTACTTCCTTCGAGGTAGCCTTCCCTGGCAGGGCCTAAAGGTACTGTAGTGTATTGTGTAATATCACCCACATGTTGGCACATACTGACAAACATCAGTCTCCTGTAATCTTCTTAATCCTTCGCATACCTCTGCTTGTTAAAGTCCAAAGTAGCTTTTATACCAAACATCCACATGATCTTGTGGATAGAGCCAGGCATCTACATCAGCTGGTGACAGTTCAAGATTTTCCCACTGACTTGTCAGTTTTATGAGTTGAACTATAAGACTAAGACTTTCCTCCTCCTCCATCATCTCCTTCTGATTCACATAGCATAGCTGCTCTCAGTATTTATTTATTTGTCTTTAAGGTCTTGTGTTTTTTATGTTGTCTTTCCTTGAGTTAGTCCCCTACCACAGCAAAGATGTAATTATGCTGCACTTAGACCACAGTCACACTGCAGTTATTTACCTTATATATTGTCAGTAGTATTCACCTCTATTGTGTAACATTTTTTAAATATGCATGCAAGTATCCTAATCTTCCAAAACCCCCAGCCATCAGTTTTATACCCCTACATAAAATGAGACCTAAAACTGATACAAAATAAAGTAATAGCAAATGTTAAATGATAAATTAATTTAGTTTTCAATGGGGAGTTTGGCCTAGAAGTCTCAAACTCCCACAATAAGTCCCTGGACCACGGGTTACAGCAGGCATCAGACTAGCAGATCTCCTTGAAGGCATCAGTATCACAGGTGTACATAGAAATATTGAGAATAAAATGCTTTTTCGCTGAACATTTGCTGTGTGGGTGGAAGCTCTTGGTAGATGAATGTGAGTGATGTAGTGTGGGGGATGTCTGCTGGCTCAGGCCGAAGCAAGCCCTCACAAACGGATAACGGCATAAGATCTTCCATCAAAATACAATGAAACATTGTGACCAGCTGTAAAACTCGCACAGCATTATACTTGCTTAAGGACTACTTGCTTACATTAAATGTTACATCTTGATTGGTATAAGGCATCATATGAGAAAAAGAAACATTTGACAGTTAAACAGTTAAAAAAACTGTTTGAAACAGTAGTTTATTGCGTATGAGAAGTGTTTTAGGGCCAGGCAGCCCACATACAGTAGCTCTATTGTGGAATATAGATGGACACTGGTCAAAGCATACCTGAACTTTTTGTCCAATTAAGTGTCAAATCATAATGAATAATATTACAGACAATTAGACTTAGATCAGACATCCACTCTGTTACCTGATGTAAAACTAGCACTTTTGTTTAGTTTTATGCTTGGGTTTAACAGTCTTTTCTAAATCTAATGCTCCATGTCAGATTCATACAAACACGTAGTTCCAGTTCTTACAAGTCATCCAAGTCATTGTGGTGACTTGGGATCTCAAAATTACTCTCTTGTGGATTAGTATCTGCCTGCAACTGAAGTGCCAAAGCTGAAATGCATGACAGTTACACCTATTTATGTTGCGCTGAGATGTGTAATTTGCTCAGATTTACAGCACAATAATCACTGTCTGTCCCCTCAAGGCTGACACTTTGAAAGAGAGGTATCAGAAGATTGGAGATACCAAACGAGCAACACCAATAGAAGTGCTTTGTGAAACCTTCCCTGGTAAGTATAAGCAACCAGTTTCCTTTCACAATGTACTACTTCATTGTATTTTTCTTGTTAGTTATTCTTCTTATTTATATTATGTTTTATTTTGTTACAGAAGAGATGGCCACCTACTTGCGCTATGTGAGGAGGCTTGACTTCTTTGAGAAGCCGGATTATGACTACTTGAGGAAGCTCTTTACTGATCTGTTCGACAGGAATGGCTATGTCTTTGACTATGAGTATGACTGGGTTGGCAAATCACTTGTAAGTGCATCACACTGAAGCCACTCCTTCTGCTCCTCCTCCCGAGCCTCTTAAATTCTGATCTAAGATCAATCCTACACTTGGCTTATTGCTGTATTTAATTATGTAATGACTTTAATCAAAATATTCATTTTGACAATTAAACTGTTAATTTGTTTCTGACAGCCCACACCGATTGGCCCCATCCCCAGTGACACGCCCCTGCAGCCCAGCAGCAGAGACAAAGCACAACAGCAGACCAAAAACCAGGTGAGGTCATCAACTTCTAACACCACTCAGCCATTCTACTCCACTGACTGATCAGTCAGCTGACACGTTATTCCAGTTCCTTTACCAGACTACTCTCGCGGAGCCCAACCGTAAGCAACTTCCTAAAGAAAATAGCTGCTGTTTCTTGTTCCTGTCCACACTCTGTTTGGTAGTGACGTCACCTTTTCTTCAAAGTCCTTATCAAACAACACTTTTAAAACAGAAAAATAGAGATGCCCATTCATGAGGGAGACTTGTTGTCGAACAGGGCATAACTGACGGCTTCAGTAAATTCTTCACACCTTGCCACACTAAGCACCGGTCATTGCATGCATGAGTTGAAAATGCGAATTGCATTATTCACACCAGTAATGACGAGCAATATGCTTAGCATGTGACAAAGTGTCAAGCCCTTTTTTTTGTGTTTTCTTTTTTTCTTGTAACTCCATCATCTTAATGGCATGCAATCCAGGCCTTGTTTGGTTTGTTTCAGAAGGGGAATGATTATTCACAAGTTTTATTATGTAAAAATATAAATAAAATACTCCTGATGGACATTAAACAGTGGCACAGATGATGTTTTTGTACTTGATGACAGTGACTCATTGTTTCTTGTAAAGCAGAGGGGTACATTGGATTTAATAATTGATTTATCATAGTGGACTCTATCCTCTTTTTACTACTCTCCATTTCATGTGATTGGCTTGGTAATGCCTTACCACCTTCTAACTCTGGCAAAGGTCCTCCTCGTGTACCATGTACGTTGCTCACGACTTTGAAAACCTTTTGATGTCGTCGTTAAAGCAGTTGGCTTTTTGACAGAAAGAGCCTGTTATCTGTCCCCGTAGATAAGGGTTATACCTGTCGGCGAAAGAGAAGAGGAAATGTCCTACATTTATTTCTATTCTTTAGAATGTTTAGAGATTAACATTCATGATTCTTAGTTTAATGTCTAGTAAGATTGCTACCCAAAAACGTGATAACGTATAATTTGTCTGTTGCACTGAAGATTCATTGCTAGCGTAGACGATCAAGGCTGTTTTCTTTTACTCCTGCATGACTTTGTTAGTGTGTTGATCTGTGCTTGTTATAAATTTTGCTTCCCTCTATTCCTCTATTAACATAGTTTGTCTTAACAAGCCTGCTTCTGCTTGGAAGATGTCTTCTATAATTTTTGTTTTGTTTGTTTTTGTTGTTTTTTTTTTCATTCAACTCCCCCTCTTCATTATCACCAATCCCTCCACACCTCCTTCCTTTACCCTGTTCCACAACAATGCCTCACCCCTGAAACTTCACCTCCACAACCCTCTCTTCCCCCTTTCACTTTTCTCTCCACTTCACTACCACCCTTTTTCAACCCTTTTTGCTCTTTGCATCAAGTCACCTGAGCCCAAAGGAAGTGAGTCTCAGCCCACTCCGGTGACCAATAAGGAGACTCTGGGGTCGCACCTCACAGCTGAGCGGCTGGGGGGCTCTGTTCAGGTACTGCTACTGCTTCTGCTGCAGCTCTGATGGCTAATGCATGAATCCACATAATTCAGTCTCCGAACTCCCCCCGTCTCACTGGCTTCAGACTGCCTGCCTGTTAGATGCTCTGCCTTGATTCTTGTGTGCTTGCATCAGAACCCCCCCATATGTTAGTGACGTGCGTGTTGCCCCTCACTGCTGGATTCAACCTGCTTGCTTGTAGGCTTCTCGTAGTCACGGCTGAGCAAAGATGACATCCAGCAGTATGCCATCCTCGTGAAATGCAGATTAATTTTTATTTGATAGGAAAAAGAAGCGACCATCTCAGCTGCAATTCTTTTTTTTTTTAATTCTTTTTTTATTTTTATTTACTTGTATGTGAGCATTATGTCAAAGGACTTACTGTATCACCAAAAATCATAGGTGTCTGTAGAAAGTGTGAGAAACATGCCTCCTAGTGTAGGTGAATAGACGTGCAGCTTTTAAAGGGCAGATTCATATTTCTGTTGTAGTCTGCATTCACATGTAAAGTCAAAACAGGTTTGACTTGTTTTTCATCCTTATCTTCTAAAGCTCTTCAGGTGACTGACAGGAGACACAATCTAAAGTTATTTTCATATATTCTGTTTTGAATTTTTAAAATATTTCAGTAGGCATTTCAGTATTGAAATGTTTTGGAGACATGGTGACATAAAGAAAGAAGGTAAAATGCAACAGCAAACTTTTAAGGAGCTGACCTTCTGAGAGCATGAACAGGACAAATGACTGCAGCAAGCAAAACCTCATTACCCATTTAGAGAGCTGACATGTTTATAAAGCCAGATGTTAAATATGTGGAACTGTCCTTTAAGCTTCTATGAAGTTGCTTTAGTTGGCTCATTACAGGTTACATGCTTAAATCCTGACCTTATCTAAGGGCTTGTGTCTAAAGATGTTCAAAGTTGCATATCTTCATGTGAATGCGCTCCATCCTGCGTTCTTCTGGCTCAGTTTCTGTGTTTTAGCAGTCTATGTTCTCTAACCATGCAGGTGATGAGCTCAACAAACGGCGAGCTAAACACTGATGATCCCACAGCTGGACACTCCAATGCTCCCATCACTGCTCCCACTGAGGTCGAAGTGGCTGACGAAACAAAGTACAAAAACGTTTTCATACATGTGAAATATCCGTCTTTTATTTTTTTATTTATTTGTTCCTTCTTCTTGTCAAGTGCTACTTGCTAGGTTGGGGTTCAGTAACAAATCCAAATCTTTAACGGGTCTCGTTGCATCTTTGGTGTAGCTTTTTATTTGAACAGTGTCTTTTTGCTTAGTCTGTTATTGGAGAAAACTGAATTTATGGGCCGTTGGTTCGTTTAAGCAGAGTAAATTGCTGCAGTGATGAAATGTGCGCACATACAATCTGAAATGGGCTGAAAGACTCTTTTCTAGATGACATGCATGTATTTTTTAGTTTCCGGGCTTCAGTTGAGGGATTTTTATATACAACACAAGTGATTACATTCCTCTTCTCCTGTGACTTCATATGGGGAAATATTACTAGCCTACTGTAACTATACTTGGCTCTTTAGAGTATTTATATTTGTAAAAGCCTTTTTTTGAATGACGTGAAAAACCTGTCAAAGGAAGGCGTGACAAATCTAGCTGATACTAGTATATAAATATAAATGGATGGCATTTATACAGTGACTCTAATCTTATTGACCACTTGCGGCTTCACAAGCTGGGTTCAACCAGTCATGCAGTGCTCTTTATTCTCTACGCTTTTCTGCTGTTTGCACTAATGAACACATCATATACAGCGTGGAGTTTAGACGACTCAACTTGGGAAGCACAGTGTTAACGGCACACCTTCAGATCAGCAGACGACTGCTGCTCTGAGGCAGAGTGACCTTATTGCTCGTTGCAGCGCTCTGCAAATAAGTGGTGTTTGGTCTTGGTCATGGATGATACAAACCTGAAGCCAAAATAGATGATGCTATTGACTGTCAACTCCAACAGATGGCATGTGAAGCACAGTATTGATCTAATTTGCATAGACATATCAAAATGTCCTATTCTTTTCTTTTTTTTTTTTTATTTTATTTTTTTGTAAATGTCATCTTTGTTTCCCTGCAGGTGCTGTTGCTTCTTCAAAAGGAGAAAGAGGAAAGCCCTCCAGAGGCACAAGTGAACGAAGAGAGCAGAGAGAACTTGAAACATTGTGGTCACTGTCAAGTTTTAAATGGAAGCAACTACACGACGCCCCTGTTCCTTCTCTCTTTCCAGCTTCCTCCTCACCTCTCTTACCCGTCTCACCTTCTTCTCCCTGTCACCATGTACCACCTTCCCCACACTCTCTCTTTCTTGTTCTCAGTGCTCCCCGGCTACTGCCGAGTTGAAGGAATGTTGCAGTCCTACTGACTTTACAACAGACTCCTGATTCCTTTACAGAGAAAAATAAACATACCTGCATTACAACTCGAGAGGCTTGAGTAAAAAGTACAAAAGCTGTAACAAAGAAACTCGAATACCGTGGCGTGAATATGAAAAAAAGATGCTGTTTGAAGCAGTTATTGTATTCTAGATTCCATACAGAACGTGTATTCTTCAAACAGTCAGCTGTTGATCAGGGGAAACCACTCAAGTGGTTTGAGTGATTTCCTTAGGAAAATGTTAATTTTTTTTCTTTTCTTTTTTCTTTTGGTGTGTGTTTTTTTTTTTTTTTTTTTTTTTTTTTTTTTGGGATCAACGTAAAGAGGAAAAGGGGAACTATGCTGATGTTAAACCTGAGAGACTCGGGAAGCATTTCATCTATAAAACAGAATTTGGAAGATTTTATTATGTTCTTCTCTTTCTCTCTTTTTTTTTTTTTTCCTTTTTTGTAAATGAATCATTGATTTTCAAAGTCAAATCCCTGCATTGAAAACTTATTTTTATGTTGTAGTGTTCTGGAGTTTGATTCTTTCCTCACCATGGCTTTCTTTTTGTCTGTCGACATGGTCTTTGTAGCACAGTCACTGGCCTCAGGTACTGTGGAAGAATGAGAGAAACAAATATTAGGCTCTCTTATCATCATCATCATTATTATTATTATTATTATTATTATTGCACTTTTGGAAAAAAAACAATTACAGTGGAAAACTTTAGGTTTGAAATTAACAATTAAGAAACCAACTTAATAAAGACTGATCTAGGACAAGTCTTCACAACGCTTATATCTGAGTTTTGGCTTAAAAATGTTGTCCATTTCCATGGAGAAAAAAAAACAAAAAGAAAAAAAAAAGAACGATGTCTATTGATTTTTATTTTTAACATCAAAGTAATTTACCAGAAAATCATAGTTTGTGCCTTTTTTAAGTAAAATGTTTAAGATCAAGTGTCCCGCAATGACATTTTATCTAATCTGACCCAAATGCTCACTGGATTACTGTGTGCATGTGTCTGTGTTTGTGAGGGTTCACGTGAGTGCTCGCTAATCTGGAAGTTTTTGTAAGTTCGTGTGGCGCCGACGGGGTCTCGTGCGTCTTACTCCTCGACCTGTGGCGTCGGCACATATGTACGCTAGTGGCATTTTGTCTAAGGATGGGTCAGGCGGGTGTGTGCAGCACCCGCTCAAGGAGAATCTAAATCTGTTGCAAGCATTATTTTTTTTTTTTCATTTCAGCTGGATGCTGCCAACAGACAAGCTGCTCAGTGAAGTTTGATTTAAAGGGTATATCAGGTCTCTGGGATTACTGGGCTCCTGTTTTTGATCAAGCTGTAGAATATCAGTATAAAAAAATGTTTTGACATCCTTCCTGCTGCAGAAGATGCATTTTTGAGCACTTTTTTTTTTTTTTTTTTTAAATTTCATGTGATTTCAGTGCTTACATTTTTCTTAAAATCTTGTCAAAAGAAACCCCCAACTATTCTACAGCTTCCTCAAACACTGAGCTGAGGTTAATTATCCTCACCTGTAGTCATCTTATATTGTGCTTGTTAAAATAATGATTATATTGTTAAAATTTCCCTATGATGTAATTGGATGGCATCTCATCACAGGCGGAATTTTCTCAACATTCCCAATTTAAAGCAACACCTCATATTTTGATCTGATTTCTGTGAAAGTATTGAAGTCAAGATAAGGATGACATTTTCCTGACAATGGCATCAGTTTTATTCTTTTGTGTGTGAAACGGGGATGAGGTTCGTCTTTTCCAGGTCAATTTACACACAGGCAGTCGAAGTGTCCGTCGTCTTATCTAAAGAATATTACGTGTATCACAGAGAGACAAATGTGAAAGTAAGGCTTCATATGTGTTATGTCCTAAACTGAAACATTAAATGTAATAATTGGATGTGTGTAATGCCAAATGGTGCCACAAAAAGAAGCAAAAGGATGCAAAACATCTGTAGGCTCCACGGTTGGAGTAGGTGGAACAACCAAAGGTCATCTCTTTATGCTGTGACATTTCAAAATAGATATCTATATTTTTTCTTTTTTAATTTTTATTTACACATTTTTCATCTCTGGAACCAGAGGCTTGTTGTTTAATAACCTGATAATGCTTCGTCGTTCCATTTATTTTAACTATAAATTTACTTATAAAACTGATCTGCTTGTCTGGAGGATTAAAACTACCAACATTTTAAATTGACACAAAAGTGCACGAGCGGCTCAATAACTGAATATACCAGCAAATGCTACAAAAATGAATGAATTAATTTAGCTAATAATGTATATACTACTGGAAAAGTGTTTAATTTTCACTTGTTCATTTTAACTTGGCATGAATACTATATATACTTTAATTTTACTGATATATCTCAGTAATTCTTTACCCATGTCTCAATTTGTCTTTTTTCTTTTATTTACATGCATTTCTTTTTTAATATTTCAATCTTGTATTTTTTTCTCCCCACTTGTATTTATCATTGTAGCCTTTCCTTTTTATATTGGATTTCTGTGTGCATTTTTGCTTTATTATGCAAATGAGACAGGACTGATGCTCAGTTTCTTCCCCATTTGTTGAATTTTGGGATACAGTGATTTTACTTCACAGATGAGGAGCTGTGAAAAGTTTTAGTTCTGTGGTCTGGCAACAGTTCATCTAGTTTGTGTAAAAAGACCTGCAGGATCTAAGTAATATGTTAACCAGAAATCCATGCAGAAACAAATGGGCTTGGAGAATAAAAAAAAAAGAGGTAGGGGAGAAATTGCAAATAGGAAATAAAACAGAAAAATACTATGAAATGAAAGTAAAAAAAGAGAAATTAGTACATTTTAGAAAAATGAGCAAAACATGCAATGGGGCAAAGAGGCAGAAACCTAAATATGTTCATTTTATTTTGTAGCATTTTCAGGCATTTATTGAGCCTTTTTTTTTTTTTTTTTTTTAAATTTGGACTTAAATGTGAAAAGTACTCCATATTCCACAACAATATGATGGGAACACCTATGTGAAACACGTCAACGCTCTCCCTGTGTGTGTGCGCGCGCGCTCGTGTGTGTGTCTGTGTGTGTGATTCTCACGAACACAATTGTGACACAAATACGGACTTACAAATATTTAAAATCTCGAAACCTCATTTGGCTTGTGCATAGGTTTGTTAGTATTTTATTGATTAAAATTTTCTCATATGAGGTTATCAGTTTTAGGAAACGATGTGCTGAATATTTGTTCCTCCATGCAGGTTTTGGAGGAATCAAGTTTTCCCACATCTGACCTTGTGAAGGAAGAATAACTGGGAATCTATGGGGACTCCATTGTAACTCACGAGTTTTTATTGCTTAACACAGTCTTGATAAATTTGACGACATTTAAGTGTTTTACATCGCAGAGCGTGTTTACTAATGTCAAATAACGCAAACGCAGCTCCAGATGGTCCCACAGTAACTGGAGACGCCCGTGCGCTTTTACGCATCGAGGTCGCGCTGGATCCAAGTCACCATGGATGACGGGGAACTTTTTTTCTTTTTTTTGCTCATCAAGGAATTCCACTGAAAGCTTTTCCTGCTCCGCTGACCAGCATGTCTACCTAGCTCGGTATAGTCCATTACACTGCGTTTATTATGTCAATTCTAACCGGGGGATATTTTTGGAGATGTTCAAACCAGAGTTGAACTGTACCACTGCTCTTCGTCTATTGGTGTAACTATTTTCAACATGTATTTGTAAATATGACAACAACAGATCTGTAATTATGAATAAAGGAAGTTTTATCAGGACAGGAGTCGGTAATGGAGCAGTTTGTACATGCTGACTGATTTGTATTGCTCTACAGGTGGGTCTGTTGCGCAGTGGGGTATTTTCCAAAGCTGCTGGTCTACGTCTACCTTTGCTCTGTTTCCTGCACACCTACGCAGGTGTGCTGCTACACACACACACACACACACAAAGCCTTTGTAAGGCGCGGTCCCTGACTTGCACCTGTCCGCTTCACTGCTCTCTGCGTACAGGTAAGGTTACGTCATCATTCTCTTCTCACCAAGGACGCAGCTTTCTCAGTTTCACATCTAAAAGTTAAACTTGTGAACACACAAGTAAATTCGTACTGACATGCACTGAATTAGATGCATGTCAGTATTTTGTTAAATGTTCCTGAATTTACTTCTGCATTCACCTCCAGCTTAATAAGTGATACGTCACCACCCCCTACAGGCACCCGCGGCGCCTGACACGGCGTCTGCCCTACTTCTGTGTCTTTGTGAACAACTATAGATGCCTGATAACCAACCAATGATTTCAAAATAAATACGTGGGGAAAAAAGAGGCATTTTCGTTCAGTGCTATATATTGAATGCATATGGGAGGAACCTTTGTCAACTGAAGGGGCTTAGAAAGGGTAAAAAAAAAAAAAAATCCTAGTTTTTATAGAGTATACAAAAGTAGAGGCTCAAAGTGCCGAAGAGTTTGTGGATTTGTTAGATTGATGGAAGGGAAGTGGAAAACTGCCCTGTGGTCTGAACACTTCTTCCATCCATCTATACTCACTTATTCCTTTTCAGAGCCACAGGGATCTGCTCACCCTGGACAGGTCGCCAGTCCCTTAGTCCGACTGATTACAGCGGGCTAGATGGATGCCCCGGTTCCCAGCCCCCCATTCCCAGCCCCCCATTCCCAGCCCCCCATTCCCAGGCTGAAGGAGGGATCGACGAACCTGCAGGTACCAGCACAGCTCAAAACCAGCAAATATGTTTACAACGGCATATGCTGCCTTTCAAACTGCCTTTTTGTTTGCTTTTTTTTTTTTTTAAATCTTGGCAAGACGTTGAATTAAAAACACAATTTTTATAATCTGATATGTCATGTTGGTACTAATACAGAGTTTAAACATGTTTTGTTTGTTTTTCAGGTTAGTTTTGAAGGATATGTAGAAAAAACCTACTGAATCGGAAAAGCAAAAACAGTTCTGTTTCATGTATAGACACGGTATTTTGTTTTTGTGCTACTAAGTCTATCAAGATCTAGATCTATGTTGGAGGATGTCTGAGAAAGCGCTGAAGCATTTGTGGCGATATCAGCACTTACTGCTGATGTTGCGCCACATTTGTGCACTTTCTCACGTTTCTGAACACGGATCAGTAAAACAGTGGATGAATGGTCACGGAGGCTCCACTCATGGTTGCCTGCACAGATGGTGGATAGTAGGTTCGACGTTTGAGATCCAGGAGGTGTGGACGTTTTCTCCTTTTTTCACAGATAAAGTGGCTTGTGATGTGCGAGTCTTTATCGAAAGCGTCCCGCCCTGTAAGTGACTGTGAGAGGCAGAAAACCGCAGGTCGTCTGTCCCAGATACAAAGTGAAGTTCCACTAAACCCTGCGAGAAAGCATGCAGATGCAAAATAAACCACAGAAATCTGGCTGATTGAACTTCCCCGTGCTTTCTTTTTAGTCTTAATAGTTGATTCTCAATATGTGGGAATGCTATTTTACAACAGAAATAATAATAATAATGCTTCCATGGCATCAGAGATAACTCTTTTCCTACTACCCTTAACTGGTAAGATTATTTCAGGTTAAATAGATTTATACAGCAGATTAATACAAGGTACTGAACTATATTAATACTGATATTCAACCTAATCAAAATTCTCCAGAAAACACCTGTCCAACATTTGTTCCTTAAATAAAATAGACATCTATCTTAAACCTAAAATTTTAGATGGCCTAACATTGGCTGTATGTTAATGTTTCACCATCTTTTATTTAATATATGATGATGAGCTCTGGTGTAATCAGTTTGTGTCATGATGTTTGCACGTACACCTGCCTTTTGCTCCCACTGGAGATTACATTTTTTCCAAGTCCAAGTCGTCTATTATTCATTTATTTCATCCCTGAAGATCTGCAGCCAGTTCCTAACAGCACGGCATAGTAAAACATTGTACTGTCAGGAGAAAGAGGAAAAGTGCCATCCTGACAGGGACACCTGTAAAAAGAGAGCTGGAGGAGGAAAGAGTGGGAGCAAAGAAGAGAATCAAATGAAGAGATCACAACCTTCTGAGTCTGAATCAGATGAAGATGAGTCAAAATCAAAGTACATCAGTGTTAGATTGGTATAAACGGGTACAAAGTGGAACCTGCAAAAAACAAAAATGCCAGACTGGAACTTGTCAAAATGCATATTAACAAGCCACAAAGCTCCTGGGAGAATGATGACTCAAAACTGCAGCTTTTTGGACGTCACTTCAGCTTAGATGCAAAAATTAAGCATTTAAATAAAATAACATTGTAGCTCATGTAAAATATGGAGGAGTCTCAGTTCTGTTCTGGAGCTGCTTTGCTGTGTTGGGTTGCTTTGAAACCTATCAATCAAGGGATTCTGAAGAGAAACAAGCTGCCCAGGTCCCTCAACACGATAATGACTCAAACCCCTCAGCTACAAAAACCACCCAAGAGTGACAGAGAGCAAAACACTGGACTATTCTGAAGTGTCCCTGAATGCCTCGGACATGGAAAGACGGGAATACTGACAGATGGTCCAACTAATCAGAAACTAATCCCATCTTATCTTTTAAATTTTTACTATTTTTCCCTCATGAACAGGTTTACCCAGATTAACCCAGTATACTTGACTTTTCTTTTCTGCAGAACTGTAACTCATCAATAACGGCCACTGACCCGTTTTCTTTCTTCCTCTCCCAAGTTAATGCATTTAGTTTTATTTTGACCTCATTGCAGCAGTAATCAGCGGTGCTGCTTTAGCTGCTGGACTTTCCTCGTTACAATTCTCATCCAGTCAATCAGATAACTGAGCAGGGAGGTTCTGAAGTCCGGGCCAGCGGTGGCGCTGCACACAGAGGAAAACCATGGATTCCCTCCCAGTTTATCAAACTGTAGTTCTATGGTTGTACATTTAGATTATTCTATATTTTGACTTTCTGTAAAACACACACACACACACGCACACATACACATATACATGTATGCATGTGTGTACGTATACGTATATGTCTGTATATATAAATGTATATACGTATGTATATATGTATATGTGTGTGTGTGTTTTTAAAATATAAATGTGAGCTTCGTGTACTTTAAAAGGTCCTTTAACATGTGAACATACTTGACAATAAAAGGCTTCCTTCTTTCTTACTTTTAAAGCAACTGTGCAGGTTTTACAACCATACTACCATCTAGTGCACAAATGTGTATCTACAATGCTTCACTGAATGAAACTGCTGAAGAGGAGTTTAAACTAAGAATTATGTCAAAAATATAGACTCAAACACTATAATTAGAATTATACCAACATCTCTAACCACACATTGAGCATGTGTTTATGTCTACATGTCACGGAGACTGTTTAAATTAAGCATTGGGAATTTTTTCCGCGCAGGAATACCCCACAGGACTGTTTGTGACCTGTCCCTTTGCGCGAGGAGAGCGAGGGTCTCCAGCAGACCAGTGTGAAAAGGAAGAAGCAGGTTTGGATAATGGATGGATGAAAAAAAAGAGCAAAATAAAGTCTTTTCCATCTTTTACTTTCTACTGTGACTGAAGCCAAATTCTTCTGTTGACCTGGCAGCGGCCGTGGCGCCGATCCAGAGGCGTGAACTGGGTGAACCTTACTGTTTGCGTGGCTGTAAATGCGAGAAGCCACTCCTTCCTGAATCCTGGCGGTTATTAGTAGTGACATTTGATTCGTTGATTTGTAAAGCAGCCAAATAGGAGTTGTTTGGTTACGACATTTCATTTTAACTTAAGAAAAAGGTTAAGAGTTACACAAAAACTGAGTGAAGTTGAACATGTGCTGGCGTATATTCTCAGTCACCCGATCATGGTAATGCTCAAAGGCGTGAATCAAGGTGAATGGACTTCCTTTTCTCGGTTCCTGAAGACCTTTCACCTTCCATCCAGAAGCATTTGTCCAGGTTTTGGAATATGACGCTCCAGCTGACATTTGTTTAGCGTTTTAAGTACGTCCATTACATAAAACTCTATGAAACTTCCTATAGTAATTCATATTTTGTGTGTAAGTAAAATGAAAAGATAATTTTCAAGAATTAAAGCATTTCCATGTGCCCCAGTTTGTTTTAATCAGGTCCTCGTTGTTTTTCACTGTTAAGCTGGTTTTTTTTTTTTTTGGCATTGTGACTATCTGTCAGTCTGATATTAGTTTAGTGTCTGTCAGAAGCCTCATTTTTTGTGATCTAGAGTAGGAAAGCAGCTTTATTTCTATATTAGATAAATACCTTTAAAACATATTTGCTTAATACAGATATTGAGGACACTAGAATGAAGAATGAAGGTTGTTGGGACTTATGGGGGAGTGAGACGTGGTTTGTAGCTCACAAAAAATCTAATTATATTTTGTTTTGTTGGGAAACTGATATCGCAGAAGAAAAAAAAACATTACAGCAGATAATGAGGGCAAAACTTTTAATTTAGAACTGATGACAAATGGAAAAATTCAGGGTCCTAAATGAGGGAGAAGCATGTGGTCTATTAAACTTAAGTTCTGTGTTCTGTATTTTTATAACTTGCAAAAACAAGCTCATGAATAAGTACATGACATTATATTAACATGAGTAATGACTTTGGTGTGACGACATTCATAAGCACTGACATTCTCCCCTGACCTTTATATAGATATAGTTTTGCAGTTTTAAAGGATTTCTCAACTTTATGATCTGTATATAAAACACTCCTACACACATCAATGACAAAATATATTAGCGTAGTGTATGTGTATTGATAAAATATTAACTTAATTCTTAAACAAAATAGCTTTTTAAACACTATGAATGTTTATTATTTTGAATATCTGTTTTTGTACTAAAGTTCTGCAATTTGAGGACTATGCTGTCATGCGGAAGACGACAGTGATATAATTAATTTGTTTTTCTTTTTAAACTTGTCTTTTTTAAAAAATTTAATTATTTTCTCCATTTCTTTTATAGTTTCACGAGAACAGAGACGCTCCTCGCAGTAGTTCTGTCCGGTTTGGTTGGCGTATGAAGCGGAAAGCCTGATCTCTAGCGGCCGCAACGCGGTGCGGCGTCGTGGTCCGGCGGGGCTCATCGCCGCGTAGAGACACAAAGCACTTGTTCGGAGGCAGTCGGAGTATCGCTGTCTCCGCCAGGTCGTGTGCGTTAAAGGAAGAAAATACTCTTACAATAAAAAGCTCTGCGGTGTATTTAGTTTAGAAAGTCGTTAGTTATTTAATATCGGAATTTTCTCAAACTCACTCAAACTTTGGTTGGAAGGAGAGTTTTACCAAGAAACACGAAGTCGAGTGTGGAGTCCGCTTCAACGGTCCCCAGGTAAGAGAGCCGCCCAGCGCACCGAGTTGGTTCTCTTTTTTTTTTTTTTTTTTTAGAGCAGATTTTTTACATTTCTGGGAGAAGATAGTTGGATTTGCTTGCACTCACACTTCCGTGACGTTTTTAAAATCGCCGTGACTACAGTAAATGTTTTATTTGATGGTAACCTGACGGCAGATTTGTAACTTCGACAGGTGGGTCTCCAGTCACGAAACGCGAGCTAACAAACAACATTCCCGAGTCAACTTCAGGTACCGTTATTGAAAACATACGCGTCCAAACGATTTATATAACAACTCCCAGGGAGGGAATCTGCTTTGATATATAAGAAATTATATTTATTTTAATAATCTGCAAACACGAGGAATAACCATCACCAAAAAACACAAAAACAGCGTGACAACAGTGTGGTTTTAAAGGTCTGTAAAGTCAAATAAAACCCTGGAAACATAAACAAATTTGGACTGTATTTGAATTTTATCTTTTGGCAGAAAAATACTTGGTAACAAATCAAAAGAATGATTAACTGTCATATTTGAGTGAATTTTTATTATTATAAAGTATGATAACTGCGTTATGTGCGCTGTGTTTAGGTCTGTCACATCTTATAAGTGCCCAAGTGACCAGTTTACTGGAATGGATTAATTTATAAGATTTCTATTTGCCGGTTTTCAGCCAACTATGCTTTCATGCTGCAGGAGAGTTTGTGGTCTTGGCTGACTCCTGGGTGTATGTCAGTGGGTCCTGGCCTACTTTGGCCAGGGGCCTAATAGTTTTTGACAGATATAAAACATGTGACTGTATAACAGGAACTCCATTATCAGCAGCATACGAGCGACTCTGTGCTGCAGCGAGCTCAGGCCCTGGCTGGTGGGTGTCTGACCTGACCTGTGACCCTGATCCAAACTCTGCTCTCAGCCCAGTTTGAAAATGAGATGCCTGAGCGGGATTTAGACAAACAATACTCTAGTGTTACTACTACTCTTACTACTACTACTACTACTACTATTACTACTACTATTACCATCATTGTTGCTACTGTCACTGTCAGTCCTGCTGACATGCTTATTTGCAACACACAATGACCATTTATATTGCTCTGAACTGACACTGCTTTGCCAGCTGGATTGATTTGAAATAGTGTGGTTTTTCTAGTAAGGTAGATGTTTTTTTAAACATGGATTTTAACAATGTTTGAGTCTTTTTCCCAGGTAGTATTGAGTTACCTGCCAATGATTGGTGGCTATATATTCAGTTATCCATAAAATCAAACACTGTAGCAGGGAATAAAGTAAAAATCAGCCTCTTGCAAGATGACCTGTTGATTAACAATAAAGGACACCTGACACTGGCCTAAAGTCCCATCCACCTGTCCACTACCATGTCTGTGTCTTTTCCACCACCCTCTCCACTCAGGAGCAGCACAGAGGAGCCCTTGTTTGATCCTCCCTGGACAGTGCCCCAATTTTCTTTTTGTTTTTTTCTTCTTCCCTCTAACCCTGGCTCCATAGCAACACAATCCCTGTGGCGAGCAGCCTTGACTTTTGCTCCTCCTGCTCACAAAACAAAGGCAAGAAGTTGGGAGGAGAGTTGGGAGGGAGGACAGAGGGATTGTAAGTGGGGGATGAAGGATGGAAATGGAGCGTTTAATGGGAAGGTGTCTAGGATGAAGGCCCTGAGGCGAGAGCCTCTGTGCACCCTGGTCCCATAAAGAGAAAAGAGTGAATAAACTGCTGGCAGTGCCATGGACTGTATCTCTTCCAGTATGTCTACACTTCTGAATGGTATCCTGGTTGTTGCCCCCCTCAGAGCCATGCATAGGTGCCCGAATGGGAGCAGGATCCAGATTTCTGTGTGGGTTTTGTGGTTGGGATCAGAGCTTGTGCCGTACAAGTCAAGAAAAACACCAAATTGCCTGCTTTAACTGAGGATTTTGGGATATTTGAGATTTTCTGTTTAATAATTTAATTTAGTGTTAAAAGTCCATCATCCTTGTACAGCAAACTTATTTGTGTCAGGAAAAATATGTTACTGTGTGAACAAAGTGGAAAAAAAGCTAAACCTTTCCTGTGCCGGTTTTATGTTGCTGCTTTTTGTGGGTTTTCAGCAGATGTAATGTAGTGTGTTGAATAAATGACAACGCATTGTACTCTGTAGTGTATTTATTTAAGATTGAAAGTACAGTTTTTAGTCAGATAAGGAAAGCCTAAAAGAAACATTAAACTTCTATTTTTCTATTTCTCATAGTAAGTTTATCATGCTGTTTACATGAAACATGTAGGCCACCTACTCCCTGTAGGGCTCAGTGTTAGAAGAATGGCTATTGTTAACTTTTACAGTATACACCGTGGCCTTGCATATCTCTGATATTTGTAGCAGAAAGTAAAATTTGTAGTTGAATGGAGTTTGTGACATGTTCAAAGTCTTTTCATTGTGTGGGCTGGATAGAGACTCCTTCAGCATGGAAGAGGCAAAAAGGAAAGTATTGTTAGGCTTCTGGCCCTGCCCTGGTACCAACATCTCCACACTGATTCGGACTTTGCTGGTTC
This sequence comes from Xenentodon cancila, assembly GCA_014839995.1. Classification (NCBI taxonomy): domain Eukaryota; kingdom Metazoa; phylum Chordata; class Actinopteri; order Beloniformes; family Belonidae; genus Xenentodon; species Xenentodon cancila. The sequence goes on from CM026206.1 coordinate 8,250,078, forward strand.
AGAGACCTCAAACAGAAGGTCATTCCTTTGATATTACTCATTTTTGTTATCATAGGAAAACAGCTGTATTATTGATTTCATGAGATCTCTTATAAACACTCTTGTCTCTTAACACCTGGAAAGTAAAAATCTGCACAAACAAGCCTAAGTTTTGCCCTCATAAAATCACATCCTCCTGGTAATGGTAAAACATTTACAATGTTCAGTTACTAAGCCTCATTTCTAAAGATGGTCACGCCTAACTTTCCTATATTGCGCCACGCTGCATTAGTCATATCAGTCCTGCTGAAATCCATGCACTAGGACAGAGGGTTTGTCCTAGATTTATGCCTTATATTTTAATCTCTTAGCTAATTCTTTCTGATTTGGTATCTCCTTTTACAGTTCTGGACGTCTTTGAGCGATGTTTGACAAGCAGCATTACGAGAGCCCGCCAGTCTACAGTCCTCCTTTTACCCCTCCATCCAACAATGGATTTGGCCCTCCGGGTAGTTTCAATGGCCCTCAGAGTGATTACAATGCATACCCCCCTCCACCAGGATCCTACTACATGGAGGAAAGACCACAGCACTTCTACAAATGGCTGTCCCCGCCTGGGATCACCAAGGCGATGATGGCTACAGTGATAGTGCTGTGTGTGGCAATATTTGCATGTGTGGCTTCAACTCTCATGTGGGATATCCAGTATGGATATGGCATGGGATACTATGGTTCTGGTATGGGCTATGGCAGCGGATACGTTGGAGGCAGCTACGGCTCGGGCTACGGCGGTTACGGAAGTTATGGCGGCTACGGGAATTATGGTTCCTATATTTCTCCTTACTCTGCCAAAACCGCCATGATTGCCATGGCAGCCATTAACTTCATTGGATCACTTGCCTTCTTTATTGCTAGCTTCTCCAAATCCAACACAGTCCGCAGCAGGAAGTTCTTCCTGTTCATCCTCATAACCAGCATCATCATGGGTGTCCTGCAGGTAACACACATTTATATTTTAGTTTATTTTGATAAATATGTGCTGTATTTATTGAGCATTGAACTGTTTGATCTGTATTTGAAATAACCTGGACATCCCCTTCTGGGAAGACTGGCAGACTTCATGAATCTTTTCTAATTTTGAAAGTCTTTTTCATTGTGGAATGAAGAAATCCAAGTTGCTTTAAAATACTTCCCAGATTAATGGCATAACATTTGCTTCGCTAATATAATTTTTGATGTCTTTTTTTCCACTGGATATTATTACAACTATTACAGCATATATATATATGTATGTGTGTATATATATATATGTATGTGTGTATATATATATATGTATGTGTGTATATATATATGTATGTGTGTATATATACATGTACGTGTGTATATATACATGTACGTGTGTATATATACATGTATGTGTGTATATATACATGTATGTGTGTATATATACATGTATGTGTGTATATATACATGTATGTGTGTATATATACATGTATGTATATGTATATGTATGTGTGTATATGTGTGTATATGTATGTGTGTATATGTGTGTATGTATGTATGTGTGTATATGTGTGTGTGTATATATACATGTATGTGTGTATATATACATGTATGTGTGTGTGTATATGTATGTGTGTATATGTATATGTATGTGTATATATGTATATGTATGTGTGTATATATATATACGTGTATATATATATGTATATATATATATATATATATATATATATATATATATATATGTATGTGTGTATATATACATGTATGTGTGTATATGTATATGTATGTGTGTTATATGTTATGTATGTGTACTCTTGTCTATGTATATGTATGTGTATATTGTCTATGTATGTGTCTCTTGTCTCTGTCTGTGTTGTGTATCCTGTCTTGTATGTGTCTCTCTGTCTGTTGTGTCTTCTGTCATTGTGGTCTGTTGTTGTGTGTTATGTCTGTGTCTCTCTCTCTTGTCTGTGTGTATATTCTACATGTCTGTGGGTATATACTGTTGTGTGTCTATCTACATGTATGTGTGTATTTGTCTGTGTGTGTGTAATGTATGTGTGTTCTATCTCCGTGATATATCTATGTTCTCTACTCTATCTCCTGTATGTGTGTCTATGTCTGTATATGTATGTGTTATCTGTCTCTGTCATGTGTATATATGTTATGTATGTGTATATTGTATTATATATGTATACGTATTGTATATATGTATACGTATATGTATGTATGTATACGTATGTATGTATACGTATATGTATATATATGTATGTATATATTTTTTTTAGTGATTCAGTGATTTACCCTGGGCTTGAACCTGGGTCCTCCACGCCCAAGCCCACCACTGTAACCACTAGGCCACCACTACATATATATGTATATGTATATATATGTATATATATGTATATTCAATTCAATTCAATTCAATTTTATTTATATAGCGTCTATTACAACACAAGTTGTCTCTAGGCGCTTTCCAGAGACCCAGAACATGACCCCCGAGCAATTATTACATAAACAGCGGCAGGTAAAAACTCCCCTAGTGGAAGAAAAACCTTAAGCCAAACAGTGGCAAGGAAAAACTCCCCTTTAAGAGGGAAGAAACCTTGAGCAGGACCTGGCTCATGAGGGGGGACCCTCCTGCCGAAGGCCAGCCGGGTAGAGCAAGAAATAAGAAAGAATAGAGACATAGAGACACCGTCAAAGGTACAAGATAGGATACAATAGTAACTGTCCTTGGTAGTCCAATTAGACTTCTGTGAATATGGGTGATATATGGATAGACGGTGATACAAGGGGATGAGGACTGCAGGTCGGGGTGTCAGCAAGCATCCAAAAGACATCCACACAGACAGGTGAAGGCAGACACTGGGATGGTCAGAGGTGGAACTGCAGGTCAGCAAGCAGCTCCTGAGGCTCTGGTCCGCAGGACATGCAAAGAAGAGGAAAAGAAGGGCCAGACAAGCACAAAAAACTACCAGAACAATGGACCACAATTAAGTTTATGGGATATTGTTAATAAATGAGGGTTGAGGTGAAGAAGAGACAGAGAAGGCAAAGAGAAACAGAGAAGGTGAAAGGCACCACTCAGTGGATCATGTTGGTGCCCCCCTGCAGCATAGGCCTATAACAGCATATCTACACCGAAGCTATGTTTAAGATGAGCTGCTCTAATCTGGTCCTGTAGCTGCAGCTTTGACTACTGGCCCTGACACATTAAGGTACTAAATGTACACTAACTATATGCTTTATTAAACAGAAATGTTTTAAGTTTAGTTTTAAAGGTGGAGGTGGTATCAGCCTCCTTAACCCAAACTGGAAGTTGGTTCCAGAGTGATGGTGCCTGATAACAGAAAGCCCGTCCTCCAAATCTACATTTCGATACTCTAGGAACTACGAGTAAACCTGCACCCTGAGAACGGAGAGCTCTATTAGGAACGTACGGTTCTATAAGGTCTTGCAAATATCGCGGCGCTAGGCCATTTTGGACTTTATATGCCAGTAATAAAATTTTGAATTGGATTCTAAATTTTACAGGGAGCCAATGGAGGGAAGCTAAAACTGGAGAGACGTGGTCTCTCTTGTTGATTCCTGTCAGCACTCGCGCTGCTGCATTTTGGATCAGCTGGAGGCTGTTAAGAGAATTACTTGGACATCCAGCCAACAACACGTTACAGTAATCTAGTCTAGAAGATACGAACGCATGAATTAGTTTTTCGGCATCACTCTGCGAGAGGATGCATATATATGTATATATATGTATATATATGTATATGTATATATATGTATATAT